>PVIH01011032.1:0-19918 GCA_004025045.1 Sigmodon hispidus
ACAACAACACACTTGTGTTCATTGTGGATGTCAAGGCCAACAAGCACCAGATCAAACAGGCTGTGAAGAAACTCTATGACATAGATGTGGCCAAAGTCAACACCCTCATAAGGCCTGACGGAGAAAAGAAGGCATATGTTCGATTGGCTCCTGATTATGATGCTCTGGATGTTGCCAACAAAATTGGGATCATCTAAACACAGTCCAGCTGGCTAATTCTAAATATACTTTTTCCACCATAAAAAAAAAAAAAAAAAAAAAAAAAAAAAAAAAAAAAAAAAAAAAAAAAAAAAAGAATTTTCATTTTTACAAAATGACCGGCAAATGCACAATTTCACTGTTATAATTATGTTGTTTCCTTTGTTCATCTGCTAATGTACTAAATACATGAATTAATTTTTCTTAATAATCTGCTATTACATCCCTAGGAGAAATTGTATACTACTAATTTATTCAGTTATTTGAATATTTATTAATTCAACAGCTATGTTTTTAATAAATGTCACTATCTTATGCTTTTTATCAAATTCTGATTATTTTTGGCTTGGATAACACTTGTATCTTACATTTCTCTATGTTCTGGAGTAGTTCTCATTAACAATGAGCAAAAATTCCTTAAAAGTTTGTTAGGACTTTCCCACACAATCATGTAATCCATTTGGAGAAAGAAAAGAATATTTCACTCTTATCACATTCTGTGATTATTAGCTTACTCAATTTTGAAATTTGTTCCAAGGGTTAGGCAACTTAAGAAATTTTCATTCCTAAGCTTTTGAAACTACTGATAAAAGTAGCACATTTATAACTCTGAAATACTTGTCGATCTGAAAATATGCCTCAATACTCAATCCCTTCTCTTGAGACAGGGTGTCTTGAACCTTGCTCTAAACCAGGCTGGCCTCAAACTCATAGATCTGCCTGCCTTTACCTCGCAACTGCTGGGATTAAGGTATCATCATGACCGGCCTGTACTTCTAATGTTTGATTTATGCCTTCTCTTCTTTCCCCATCACACTTGCCAAGAGCTTATTTCTTCCTAAAATAAACAACAAAACTACTCTTTTTTAAGAACAGTTTTGCTGGCTCCTACCAAAAAGGAAACAAGGTAGAGTTTGTTTCCATATTACCTTACAAATACAATCTACTACCAAAATCACACCAGAGAATGGTACATCCAATGAACCTACATTGACATAACTCACAATTTACACTGCATGCTAAGAAAATGTTTATCTTGTAATAAAGTACCAGTCTTCCCATGTGGCTACACCATTTTCCATTCCCCCTGAGGTCAACAAGTGTTCCTACTTCTCTATATTCCTCACCTGTGGTCAGTGCTCTAAGTAGTTTGGGGTCTCAGCCTTCTACCAAGTATGTAGTAATATCACATTATTTTAACATATGAGAAAGATCTTTTTCTTTTTTGAGATTTTATTTTTTTGTCTATGGGTGTTTTGCCTGTAGGCATGCCCGTGCACCACAGTGTGCAGTGTCCAAAAAGAACAGAAGATGGAATTGGATCCCCTGAACCAGAGATGCAAACAGTTGCAAACTACCACTTGAATGCTGGGAACTGAACCTGGGTCCTCTGGAAGATCACCCAATGAATCTTCTTAACCATTGTTCTATCTTTCCAGCCCCTATATAAACCATCTTTAAGTGTGTTTTTCCATCTTGACTGCTAAAAATGGCAGCTCTTCCCCTCCCACTTTGAGAATAAGTTTGGATATAAAGGTCAGACTGGTTCTAGAACTCAAAGAACCAGGGCCTCTGACTCTTGATCTTCTGCTTCAACCTCCCAATTGCTGGGATTGTATCCACGTGCCAATGATGCCTATTTTTTTCTTTTGGGGGGAGGGATGTTCACTATGTAGTCTTAACTGGCCTGAAACTCACAATGTAGACTAGGCTGACCCTGAACTCAAGAGATTTCTCTGCCTCTGCCCCACAAGTGCTGGAATTAAAGGTGTGTGCCACTATGCCAGCACTTGTCAAATTTGTTAATTAGGTTGTTTTGTTGCTGAGTTCTAGGCATCCTTTGTGCATTTAGGTTACAAGTATTTTGTTTAACAGCAAAAATTTTCTCCCCATCTGTAACTTTGATGTTTCCATTTTTAAAATTTACTTCAAGACTTTGATTTATTTTAGTCATGTCTGCTTTTATCTTAAATATCCTATTTACTTAGTAATAAAGCTTACTAAATATACTGTACTTAATAAAAGTTTATTAGATAAAGTTCTAATTTCTTGTTTCAAAAGCTTGATCCCATTTTCACCTCATTATCTTTTTATGATAAATACACTCAAAACTGAATATTTTTTGTGTACTTTTCTCTTTAAAGACATCTTACATCTGTATGAATTCTCATTTAGTTTTGATTATTTGATGCAGTTAGTCAACAGCTGAACACAGTAGCTTGGCTTGATAATCTAAATACTGATGAGGATGTGGGAAAAGAATTGAGAACCACCTAAGCTATACAGCAAGTTCCCAGGCAGTCTGAGGTACAAGAATGGTGCAAAACCTTGCCCCATCAAAAAACTCCACAAGAATAGTTAATATTCCCTAAAAGGAATAAGAAAACTAGTAGTTTCCACAAAACTAAATAATGTTATTTAAAAAAAAATTAGCTCAAGGTGATGAAGGAAGGAGTGGCAACTGAGACAGTTTGAAGAGCAGATAAGAAAAATATCTCAGCTTAAAAATAATGTTCAAATGTAGTGGGACACATCTGTAATCCCACCACTCAGGAGGATTCCTACAAGTTCCTCCCAGCCTGGACATGTAGCAAATCCACACCACCCACACATATATTCAGTGACAATCTGCCTTGAAGGCTGGGGGAACAGCCCAAAACAGTGACACCTATCTACTACCAGCACTCAGGAGATGTAGGCAGGAGCTCAAGACAAGAATAGCTTACCTGAGACCCAATCTCAAGAAAATGTGAGAATGCAATGATACAGCTCAGGAGGTAAGACATCTGATGCCATATATGATGAAATGAATTAGATCCCTAGGACTCACATGATAACAAGAGAAAAACGAACTCTAGCAGCTGTCTTCTACATACATACATACATACATACATACATGTATATACATACACATAAATGATTGCACCCAAAAGACTTTTTTTTAAGGATCAAGGAGGTAGGAATAGAAAAACAGCACTACCTGTTGCTTACCAAAAAATATAAATTACCAGCTTATCAAGCTGAATGAAGAAAAAAAAAGGATGGAGAAGAACAAATATGCTAGTGTTTGTGTCATAGGAAAATATAACGGTCACAGACACTGCACTGTTATAGGCATAGTTTATGTAAAAACTACTAGGAAAACAAAACTGTGAACATTAGTAGAAAATAACAAAAGGAAATTCCAGCGGTGCCAACAGAATAAACAAAATGTAGTGGAGTACAACTTAAAATAGCAATAATCTAAACAAATCATAAAACGAATATATATTAAGAGCTTTTAATTTTTTAAATCACCAACCAACCAATATCTGATTTGCAAAAGTTGTTTCTGAATGCAAATAATCCATAAGGGTGAATATTTAGAATTAGAAAAGTACATAAAACGCAGTATAACCTGCTAATATCAAACAACACAAATGCAATATTTAGTTGGAATATGTTTTCAGCAGTGTTACCCTCAAGACTATAATATAAATTGAAATCTCTTTTTCTTTGGAGAGGTATTATAAAATAAGCCTGAAAATAAATGACAATGAAATTAAGAAACAGCACTGATATCAATAAAGACAGTAAGACACATAAAAGGGAAATGTTAGAATAGTCAAAAAGCGTTTATCCTTCATAAACCCAGAGAAAGATGAACGTAATGTGCTTAAAAAAAGCTTTAGAGACCAACAAATATGTTCAAGTCTTTCTGTTACAAAACTGAGTTGAATAACTTAAGCCTCAAAACTCAAGTTTCCACATCAAATAAATGGAAGCAATAGTCTCTAGCCATAAAAGTATCAGGAGACAGGGGTACAGTGGCTCATGCCTTTAGTCTCAGCAGAGACCCAGGCAGGAGCAGGCAGATCTGTGTGAGTTTGACACCTGCCTAGTCTACATAGAGTCTTCCAGGTTAGCCAGAGATTCAGTAAGACTCTGTCTAAAACCAAAACAAAAATCCAATCAAACCAAAAAAACTATCATACCAACAAAGTACTCATAATATATTATTAAATTAGAACTAAGGAACAGGGTTATAAAATGAGCTACATTTCTACTATTACTTAATATCTGACTTACACAGCACTTTGAATATAAAAGTCAAATAAAAAAATTTCCATTCATTTCTCACAATACTTACCAGTTCCCAAGAACAGGCTGCAATTTTTACAATTAAGATTGCTAAGCTATTACCCTGAAAACAGCCCCAAATCCCAATCTAAGAAACCAAGGAGGTGGCTAATATTATCAGTCTCCATCCCAGTAACTTTTACTCTTTTAAGACTAGATATATTTTGAGAGGCAAATTTTGTAAAACATCCAAAGAGCCAAATCCTGCTCTAAAATCAGAAAACCAGGCCAAGCATCCGGTTTGGCAGCTAGGAAACCTAACCAACTTCTCATTTTTGTTTTTACTAAATAAATGTATACACCTAATACAGATTTAAAGTTTATAAATAATCTTTTAAAAAAAAATGGAACTGGAATTACAGACAGCTGTGAGCTGCCATGTGGGTGCTGGGAATTGAACTCAGGTCCTCTGGAAGAGCAGTCAGTGCTCCCAACCGTTAAGCCATCTCTCCAGCCCCAAATAATAAATCTTAAGTGATTAATAAGGAAGATTTTATGTGTTCCAAGAACATTAGTAAGTGCTTTTTAAAATCTAACTTTAGTTTGTAATACTCAAGTGGATAGATATCTAATAAGCTGAAATAAAGTCTCTATTTCATTTCCAAAATAAAGCAGAATTTAACCTCAATTTCTTAATACTAACTTCACTGTAAAATTTTCAATACAAGAAATAGCAACAATTATTACACATTGGTTTGCTCACTGTTATATAAATCAATTGTTCATAAATTCAGTTCAATGAGCTTTCTTTGTTACTTTTAAATACAAAGTTAACAATACAAGTTCCTTACCTTTCCATTAGCTTCTCTTTATCCCAGTTGAAGTGGCTAAGGAGTATTCTCGTGATAGTTGCTGGATTCTAAAGGAAGAGGGAAAAAAACATTTTAAAGTAATTGTATCTCATTGACTTAAAGGTTATTCAGAACAGGGAATAGTCAGACAACAAATACTAGGAACTTCCTGGGGAATTAAAAAAAGTTCGCGTATCCTGAACTTCACATAAGAGTAAACTATCTGGGCAGGAGAGATGACTTAGCAGTTAAGAGCACTGACTGTTCTTCCAGAAGACCTGAGTTCGATTTCCAGCATCGATATTCAGCAGCTAACAAATGTCTGTAATTCCAAGATCTGACACTCTTACACAGTTATATATGCAGGCAAAACACCAATTCACATAAAATAAAAATAAACATTTAAAAAAAGAGTAAACTATCTATAGAGCAGGCCCCATCAACTATGGAGTGTATGTTCCAAAAATCTACATACAAATAGGTCAATTCAGTAGTCCAGGTGGGCTAAGTGAATAATAGGCAGAAAACACAAACACTAACACTAAGACTAAGACAGAAACTAGTACTAGGTCATAATAGTATTGCTATGAGAGACAGACCTGACTCTGATTCAGAGGACTATGGTAGCATTTGAACTTTGGATTGTTTTAGTGTTCCTCTTACTATGATAAAACACCACAACCAAAAGCAAATAGGAAAGAAAGGATTTGTTCTATCTTATAGTTTACAGTTCATTATCTGAGAAAGTCAGGACAGAAACCTGGAGGCAGGCACTGATGCACAGGCCACAGAAGAACACTGCTACTAGCTTGTCCAGCATGGCATTATCAGTCTACTTTCCTATAGCATCCAGGACCACCAAACCAGGAGTGGTGCTGACCTACAAGTGAGCTGGGACCTCCCATATTAATCAATAAAAAAAATGCACCACTTGTCCACAGGGCAATCTGGAGATACACTTTCTCAATGAAGTTTCTCTTCCTAAATGACTCTAGTTTGTGACAAGTTGACATAAAACTAGCTAGCAAAACTTGGAAAAGCCACTGAGTACTCAGAACTCTGTAGGCTGCTCTGTGAGGGATTAGAAGATAAGATTGTTGAGAGCTATGAAGGTGATAGAAACCTGTGAAGTTTCAGGGCATGTTTTGAGAGTCTCTTCAAGACTACTGGAGTTGAGCGTGGTGGCACAAGTCTTTAAACCCAGTACTCAAGAGACAAGAAAGTGGGGCTAGAGGATTTCTTTTATCTGAGGCCAGCCTGGAATACATGGAGAGTTCCAATACAAGTGAGACTACATGAAAAGATCCTGACTCTATTAGGACCATCTGATATTTTGAATTAAGTATCTATGCTTCTGGTCAGCAAAAGCTCAAGGATTGGCTGTGATTAACAAGAAATCAGACCACTAAAGTGGAACCCCTGATTTGATGATATAATTAACAATCAGCTGTAATTAAGACACCAGCATCATTGAGGCAAAATCTTCTGGTTAGTTATTTCCTCAGAGTCAACACACAGAATCTGTGAACCAGAGGACAAACATTGACTTTCCACCTTCAGCTTCCTGAACTGGGAGCACTTTCATGCAGGCAGCTGAACTTGGTAACATGTAAGCACTTCCCAGGTGGTACTATTTTTAAAGAGATCACGGAGAGATGAGGCTTGGTAGCATGTCAGAGTCCCTGAAGGGAGTAGATGAGAAGTGAAGCCCAGCAGCAGCAGAGACCCCAGCATTGTGGAGATGCCAGGGGAACAACTACAAGAACAGTAGGTGCTGTGGAGACCTGAGCCCATGAGACAAGCTGTGTGTGCTTCCAACAGCAGAGCTGGAGACACAAAGCCCTTGGGAATCCACATCATTAATGAATCCCCAATGAACTTGGGTTTTGCTGTCCATTTTTAACTGTGCCCTGATTTCTCCCTCTTGGATAAAGTATTTAACTTTTTTTTAATTTTATAAGAGCCCACAATTAAAGAGACTTTAAAATTTTAAGAAAACTAAATATTTTTAAGAAACTGGATTTTTTTAAAAAAAAACTGAACATGTAAAGTGTTTAAATTTATTTTTTATTTGTTTCTTGTTTTTAAATATTTATTTTTATTTTATGTGAATTGGTGCTTTGCCTACATGTATAACTGTGTAAGGGTGTCAGATCTTGGAATTACAGACAGTTGTTAGCTGCCATGTGGTTGCTGGGAATTGAACTCAGGTCCTCTTGAAGAATAGTCAGTGCTCTTAACTGCTGAGCCATCTCTCCAGCCCTGTTTCTTGTTTTTAAAACAGGGTCTCTATGTATGACCAGGCTGGCCTTGAACTCAATAGACCAGAGAGCTGTCTGCCTCTGCTAGGATTAAAGGCATACACTACCCAACCCCACTATGTTTTTTTTGTTTGTTTGTTAGAACTGGGGTTAAAAGTTGGAATGTTTTGCTTTTGTACTGTGATATTAATATGACATCTTAGAGACTAATAAAAAAGGAAAAGTTCTAGTTGAATATTGATGTGTTTGTTTGTCAAAATGACAAGGAGTCAATTACTCTAGCTAGTTTTATGTCTGACACAAGCTGAGTCCCTGAAGAAAAGAAAACCTCAATTGAGAAAATAACTCCACCCGACTGGCTGATCAACAAGCTAAAGTGCCAAACCTGGTGGGTGAGTGGTCTGAGTGTGTAAGAAGTAAACTGACAAAGCAAGGAGGAGCAACAGTAAGTAAGCAGCACTCTGTGGCTTCTGCTCTGTTCCTGCCTCCAGGTTCCTGCTCCACCTTCCCTTAGTGGTAGGCTTATCTATTGCAAGGTGAAATAAACACTTTCCTGTTCTAATTGCTTTTGGTCAGGGTGTTTTATCAGGGCATTAGAAGCTCTAAGACATCAAGCATGTATGTATATGCACACACCCAGGGAAGGGAGGGAGCATATACACAGGTAACTAACAGAGGACTGGAGAACTATAAACAGCAGCAGATTATATGGTGAAGAAGGTGAAAAAACAATCATTTAAAACAGTGGTAAACCTGGGCCTGGAGAGTAAGCCTGTATCTAGTTACTCAAGAGGCTAAGGGTCAGGTCAGCATGGTCTACAAAGCAAGTTCCAGGACAGTTATGACTGTTACACAGAGAAACCCTGTATGGGGGGGGGGCGGGGAGAGATGGCTAAGGGTCACAAATTAAATGCCAGCCTGAACAAATTAAAAAAAAAAAATCTTAAAAGAGCAAAGATGTACCTCAGTAGTGATGAGACTGTGCACAATATAACAAGCCCTCAATTCAATATCCAGCACAGTAAAGATAGGGAGATAGGATGGTATTGAACATTCCAATAGGTTTTCTCCTGGTTTAGGCCCAAGAAAAACTGTACTGAAGTTGTATATATGTAAGACACATATAAAAAAATTATAGAAGCTGCTTTCAGAAATTTATGATGTAAACTACTACCTACCTGCCAAGTCCTATGATCAACCTACATACATGGAAATAAAGGTAAATAAAAACCTGGCAAAGCTTTAAAAACCAATAGGTAATGGAACCCTTGCTTGCAATTATAGTCTACCCAGGCTGACTTGCCTCCTGAAACAAATCATTTTCAAAAGTGTTCAAGATGGAATTCAAATTACAAGACACAGCAAAAATAAATTCTTACCAATCCTCAAAGAAAACAATGGAAGTTCATTTCTATATGACCCAGGTATTACAATGATCTTTCGGGCCAATGAGATGGTTCAGCTAGCTAAGGTACTTGCCTGATGTGAGTTCCACTCCCCAGGACTCACATGGTGGAAGGCAAGAACTCCTACAAGACACACACACACACACACACACACACACACACACACACACACACCCCACACACACACAGTGTAAATAGTAAAATAATCATCTCTGAAGAGTGAACATCTGAAACCAAGTCAAATGAAACAAGAGAGAATCATGGAACTACAGAAAACAGAAGCAAGGGTAAACATCTGAGTAATTATGAACTACTTTTTTCCTGAGTTGTTAAAAACATAGAACTGTCAAATCAAAAGCTGTAACACATCAAGGTGAGGGAAGAGTTAAGTGTACGTAGGGGGCAAAGAGAAAAAAGAGATATGAATCCATCCACATCAAAATTCCATTAAATGTAAGTATTAAAAAATAATAAACCAGACGCTCTCACCCAGAGTCGGCGCAGTTTCCAGTGCTTGAACAGAACTCGGCACTCGACCCCTCTGACCCTAGCCGGCTGCTCAGAGCCAGAACCCTTTGCAACCTCATGCTCCACGGCTCCAGCACTGCCACCGCGCCTCGCCCTACCACCACCATGACCACCGTGTCTCCCTCTCAAGTGCGCCAGAACTACCACCAGGACTCGGAGGCTGCCATCAACCGACAGATCAACCTGGAACTGTATGCCTCCTACTCTGTCTATGTCTTGCTACTTTGACCTGGATGTGGTGGCTCTGAGGAACTTTGCCAAATACTTTCTCCACCAATTTCATGAACGGGAACATGCTGAAAAATTGATGAAGCTGCAAAACCAACAAGGTGGTCAAATCTTCCTGCAGAATATCAAGAAACCAGACTGTGATGATTGGGAGAACGGGCTGAATACAATGGAGTGTGCACTGCACATGGAAAAGAGTGTGAACCAGTCACTACTGGAACTTCACAAACTGGCTACTGACAAAAACGACCCCCACTTGTGTGACTTGAGACCCATTACCTGAATGAGCAGGTGAAATCAAAGAACTGGATGACCAACTTGCCCAAGATAGGAGCCCCTGAATCTGGCATGGCAGAATATCTCTTTGACAAGCTCACCCTGGGACACAGTGATGAGAGCTAAGCTGACTTCCCCAAAGCCACAAGTCACTTTACTGGTCACTGAGGCAGTGCATGCATGTTGGGCTGCCTTTATCTTTTCTATTAGCAGCACCAAAACATCCGCTTAAGCTCTTTAATTTGTGCCACTTCTTCAAATAAAGAATTTTTGGTACCTAATAATAATAATAATAATAATAATAATAATAAACTACCAAGCAAGTCATGCAGTGGTGATGCATGCCTTTAATTCCAGCATTCAGGAGGAAGAGGCAGGTGGATTTCTGTGAGTTGAGGCCAACCTAGTCTACAGAGCTAATTCCAGGACAGTCAAGGCTACACAGAGAAAACCTATCTTGAAAAAACAAAATAAAATAATAAATAAACCAGGCATGGCAATACACTACAGTAATCACAACAGTTGGGGAGGCAAAAGCAGGAGATCATGAGTTCAAGACCAACTTCAACTACATAAGAATATCTCAAATCCTTAATCCAAACTTACAAAGAAAATTGATATTTCTCTCCTTCTACCATGTGATCCTTTGGCAATAGATGCCTTACCTGCTGAACTACCTTACTGAACCAAGTTTTAAATCCTGTGTCTTATCTCAGTCACCACTAGTTTTAAATCTTTGTCTTACCATTAGGGTTTGTTTTGTTTTTGTCTGTTTTCAAGACAGGGTATCACTACTCTTTTAGTTTGTTTCTTCTTCTTCTTCTTCTTCTTCTTCTTCTTCTTCTTCTTCTTCTTCTTCTTCTATGTTTTCATCTAAAATAATATGCTTAGCATCTCAACTATTACTTCCATTATAGATGTTAACACCCTAGCAGATTGTACCTTCCCTAGCCTTGCTTGGAAATAAAACACATCTACTGTTTTTAAAATTCAACTAACAAAAACTCCAAGGCCGAAGAGGGGAGGAGGAATTACCACAGGTGGTAATAGAATTCCAGCAAAGCTACAAATAGAAATTAAGTTTTTCCAGTTCGGAGAGTGCTAAAAGCTTACCTGGTACAGTGAATCACAAGATTCACAAACATCTCTTTGAAATACCAAGGGTATACAACCTAAAGAGTAAATCTCAGGAAGATGCACAACAACCAGATTATTGCCAACTGTATCAGAAACAATGAAGACAAAAGGCAGTGTCTCCCACAAAGATTCCAATCTATGGTTTCTTGTCTAGACAATCTCACAATCATGCTTGAAATAATTTTTTTAAATTATCAGGGTCACCATAAATGACATCTTTGAAAATTTTTGAAGTAAGATTTAGAGTAAGTAGTCTTAAATACTAAATCTAAGAATCAACAAATGAGACAGGCATAGGAAAACCAAGCTGATAGAAAGAGCTCCAAGGAGAGTGCAGGGTATATTCAACTGGTCTCAACACCTGAGCACACTAGGCTTGTTAGGTCTGTTAGAAACACACAAGAGTTACGAGTTGTCACTCAACAGAAAAAACCCTGAATTCAAACTCAGTACATACACACACATAGAAAAAGTAATAAGGGACTAGTGGCTAAAAGCACTGCCCATTTTTCCAGTGGACCCAAGGTTCGATTTACAGTAACCCACAGAGCAGGCCACAACTGTCTTTAACTCCAGCTCCAAGGGATTATTAGATGCCCTCTTCTAGCCTTCATGAGCACCAGGAATACACAGACATGCATGCAAACAAAACATTTACCAGAACACATAAAATACATTTATTCTTTAAAGTAGTATAATAATATACTACTTGAAATATCATTTGATGCAAAAATCTCATTAAATAATACCTTTAAATCATAAAAAACTTAATGGTATCATTTAAACTCAAGCTAGAGGTAGGTGTGTGTGTGTGTGTAGCTCAGTTGGCATAATACCTAACATGCACAAAGCCCTAGGATCAAATCACTCCCCAGCACTACATAAAATCAGGCAGAGCAGTGTACAGCTATACTCCTAACCTCTAACTGCTGCACACAATAGAGGCAAAAGAGCAAGGCTACCCTTGGCTACAATTTTGAGGCCAGCTTTTTGATACATGAGAAGCTGTTTCAAAAAAATTCAACCTATAAGCACTTTAATAACACTTGTCATAAAATTTTCATTAAAAAAGTAACATCGAGCCCTTTCCCCGCACGATGCCTGGAGTTACTGTAAAAGACATTAACCAGCAGGAGTTCGTCAGAGCTCTGGCAGCCTTCCTCAAAAAGTCCAGAAAGCTGAAAGTCCCTGAATGGGTGGACATAGTCAAGCTGGGCAAATATAAAGAGCTTGCCCCCTTTATGATGAAAACTGGCTCTATATACGAGCTGCTTCCACAGCACGGCACCTGTACCTTCAAGGTGGGGCTCGGGTTGACTCCATGACCAAGATCTATGGAGGACGGCAGAGAAACGATGTCAGGCCCAGCCACTTCAGCAGAGGCTCCAAGAGTGTGGCCCGCCGGGTCCTCCAAGCCCTGGAGGGGCTGAAAATGGTGGAAAAGCACCAGGATGGGGGCCGCAAGCTAACACCTCAGGGACAGAGAGATCTGCACAGCATTGCCGGACAGGTGGCAGCTGCCAACAAGCATTAGAACAAAGGCTGCTGGGTTAAAAAAAAAGTAACATCCAGTGGGATTTTCAAAGATGGTAAGAAAAAAGTAGCAAAGAATGTGAAAAGAGCAGAATGCCAAAAGATACAAAAAAAGAAATAGAGAAGTTATATGAACCCAGAAGAGTAAATAAAATACAACTTGTTTTTGTTCTTAATTTGTGGCCCAAAGCATGTGTTTTAATTTCTCACTGAAGAAAAGAATTATGAAAACTATCATATATTAAGAATTTAGTAGTGGGACTGGAGAGATGGCTCAGCATCTACTTCCAGGACCTGGGTTTCATTCTTAGCACAAAATGTTGGTCCACAACCAGCCATAACTGCAGTTCCAGTATCTTATGCCCACTTCTGGCCTTATGGGCACCAAGGAGATGTGTAAGCAAAACACTCATACACATTTAAATAAATAAATAATTTTTAGAGAGAAGAATTTATTAAGATAGGTATAAAACAACGTAAGGTGAAAGTAGTAATCCCAGCATTTCGAAGAATGCGAAGATCAGGAATAAGAATGAGGATTAAAAATTCAAGGTCATTCTTAGTTACACAGAAAAATCTGAGTGAGTGGGTGAGTGTGTGTGTGCATAAAGGGTATAAAATAAAATTTTGGATAAATGTAATTTAAAAAATAAGCAAACTTTTATCAGACTAATAAGAATCTGAAAATGTCTAAAATCCATCAGCAAGTTTATAAAAAAATTAACAATCATTAGCACTAGTGTAAAAAAACAACTTAAAATAAAATCAGCTCTACTTATAAAATTTTATATATATATATATATATATATCACATAAAATAAACTAAACGGCTAACAACTAGACAAATGAAAAGCCAAAGTAGAGTGTATAGAAAAAAAAACTATTGTGGTAATATAAAAAATACTGTAACTGTTAATTTAAATCAATAACATACTGTAGAATGAAAAACAAAAAACCTTGAGAAATAAGGTTTTTTGATTCAGTACAAGTATGATTCAGTTGTAATTTTAAAGGCACTCATGTGCCACAGTGTACACGTGGAAGTCAAAGGACAACTTCTAAGAAACCAATTTTTTCCTCCCACTAATCCATCCTAGGGATCAAATTCAGCTTGTCATTTTGGGTGGCCATCTCACCAGCCCACAACATTCATTCTCACTAATGTAAACTAGAAAGTAATGAACTTCATTGTAACATTTCATACATGCATATAATGTATTTGAATCAGGTCTACCCCCACAATATCTCTATCCGTCTCTCACACAATAACTTTATTCTTCCCTAATGATCATCCTGTTATCAGATAGCTCTTCTTTTTCTAGATCCCATGCACAAGAGACATTTTTGAAAAGGAGAAAAGTGAAAGAGAGAAGTTATGTTTAACAGTGGTGCAGCCAGAATCAGATGCTAGACTTCTAAATTCAATTTTAAGAATTTTTTTATTTATTTTTATTTTTTGTGCATGGTGTTTAGATTGCATGTATGTCTGTATGAGAGTGCCAGGTCCTCTGAAACTGGAGTTATATACAGACAATTATAAACTGTCAGGTGCTTGCTGGGTATTGAATCCAGGTCCTGAGCCATTTCTCCAACCCCACAAATTTTTTATTCTGCTTTGGGCTACTACATTTGACAATTTTTAAGAAATTGTAGATTCATGACAAATGCTAATTTAATGTCCCATACTATAGAGAGGTTAAAAATAAAGGTTTGTGATTTTAAAAACTATGAAGTACCTAAAATACAACTGAAAAAGAATAAAACTGATAAAATTAGTAAATAATTATAAAACATGAAAGTAAAAAAAGTTTACCAAGATTCAAAAGGACAATTTAGGCCCAAATTTTATTTTACAGCACTTAATTCAAAACATTATTCATATGGTATGCTCTATAAAGACTGACTTCAAAATATGCTCCCAATACAGTATGTGGTGTGTATGTATGCTCTAAAGAAATAAAGTATGCCTAAAGAGCAGAGGACAGAGTCAGTCAGCCACAGTGTTAACCAGGGAGTGGTGGACCATGACATACACCAGAGGCAGAGAGAGATCTGTCTGCATCTTCTGTGAATTCATGACCGCATAAAGCTATATGAGATTGATCCAGTTCAGGAGAGAAACAGAACCAGGTGGCAGTGGTAGCACACATCTTTAATCCCAGCACATAGGATCCCACGTCTCTGCTCTCAGAACCTGAGAAGCACACTTGCCTTTAATCCCAGCACTAGGAAGTTTGAGAAATATAAGGCAGAAAGACAAAAGTTGGGCCCCTTCCCTCTTTGGCGGAGGACTCAGAGGATTCATGGAAACAGGATCTTTCCCTTTCAGCCTGAGGTGAGAAGTGGCTGAGGTTTATCCCTGTTTCTCTGATCTTTCAGCTTTCCCCCAATATCTGATCAATTAGGAGGACTCTTGCAATATCAACAGTATATTAAGTTTATTACCCACCCAAATCCAGCCTCTAGAACCAAAACTCATGCCAAGGACATTTAAATATTCAGTTTTACAGTCATTTTGAAAGCTTAGCAATCTTTGCTGAAGATCAAATATACATTTTTATCTACCTTTTTATTTGGGAAGTCATAAAGAGCAACAGTATTAATCTATCCAAACCAATAAAAAAGCAAACATTTTCCTTTGAGAAACAAAACAAAAAAGTAATGCAAATATGATCATCATTCAACCTATATAGTACCTTACTTTACAGCCAATATAAGAAACCTGTATGTACTGTATATGTATAGTTTAAGGTTTTGCTTAGGTAGTGTTTTTGGAATACTAGGGACCAAATCTAGTGCTGTATGCATTCAAGGCAAGTGCTATTACCACTGAGCCCTAGCTTAAAATTTAAGTTCCTAAAATTTACCTGTAACTTAGACTTTAAAAGGCATTATAAAAAGACTATTTTCCTTTCATTCTAATTCTATTTAAAAAGCAACAACAACAATCAAGAGTCGCTACTGCAATTGCTGTCATATATTATATCTATATTACAAATATTTAAATAGGATCCCTTAAAACTCAGAGACATTAACCAAAATAATAATAATAATAATAATAATAATAATAATAATAATCTTTCCTGCTTCTTTTGTTTTCAAATGGGAACCTTTTCCCCAAAATCAACCTGGTCTATGAATCAAACAAATACTACTGGACACTATTAAATTATCTTCAATCACTCTATTTTTAATGAAGATAGTAATGAGTACCTATTTACTTATTAGTCTAAATGCCAAGTAGTAGGCTTCTGTTTAAATAAGCTAAGGGTATAGCTCAATAGTAGCCTTACAACACACAAATATGCTATGAACATAGTCCCAACATTACAAAATAAATCTGTGCTCTTTACAAATAGTTTAGATTTGCTTTCCTAGAACAGGCTTTCCCATAAAGGTATACAGAATAAATGGTGGGCCTTTAAATAATGAAGTATTTGCTGCTAGTGTATGTATACACTTAATCATCCTTTAATGACTTGTCTTGTGAATGATTCTGTCCTACCTTTGCTGCTGCAGCCCGCCTGTCCTTTGCATCACTGAATTCAAACTTCTGGAAGTACCCAATATGCACTGTAACAGACAGATGGACAGATCAATGGGCCACAGCGGCAAAGGCCAGAGACACAGACTTGATAAATTAAAATCAAGATATAACCAAGGGGAAGGGAAAAACCAGAAAGGGGGAGGGGGTGGTAATCTGCCTCTATTCTACAACAAAATTTTTAGCCATCCCATACTCAGTATTCTTTTGCTTTTCTTGTTTTTATGTTAATCTTTTGAAACCGAGTCTCATATAGTCCAAATAGCATGACCGTGAACTTCTGATCCTCCTCTCCCCACCTCAATACTAAGATTATAGGTGTGTTCTATCATGCTTGGTTTTATGAAGCACTGAGGGCTGTGCCCAGGGCTTTGGGAGTGCACTCTACCAATTTAGCCACACCTGAGCCCAAATAAAGTATTCTTAAAAAAAAAAAAAAACTTTATTTATTTATTTGCCTTGGTGTTTTGCCTGGAACTGGAACTACAGACAGTTGTTAGCTACCATGTGGGTGCTGGGAATCGAACCCGGGTCCTCCGGAAGAGCAGACGGTGCTCTTAACCGCTGAGCCATCTCTCCAGCCCCCAAATAAAGTATTCTTAATCACTATTTCCAACAAGTCAGTAAAAATAATAACAATGTAACAGGCAACAAATACAGCAAGCATTTTCATAACCCTGCCCATTCTTTATACACAACAAATTACCATATCTAAACTTCCTATGCCAAAGCTAAACTGTCAAATTATGACATGCAGAAAACTTCTACTATATCACTAATATCTTCATAATTAAAGTATACTTAAAAATCACATGATAAAACCCATAAATCAACATTTTACTATTTTATATTTTGTTTTACTAAGTATGACTGCAAGTACAGCAACATAAGACTACTTGGAAGGCCCAAAACAGTATATGGTAGGGACACTCTAGTACTTTGGATGTAACTGGCTCCATAAGAACTTAGGGAGTAGGGCTGGAGAGATGGCTCAGAAGTTAAGAGCACTGACTGACTGTTCTTCCAAAGGTACTGAGTTCAATTCCCAGCAACCACATGGTGGCTCACAACCATCTATGATGACATCTGGTACCCTCTTCTGTATATGTAATAAATAAATAAACCTTCAAAAAAAAAAAAAAAGAACTTAGGGAGTGAGACTACTGGGAGGTGTGCCCCTGTTGGAGGAAGTGTGTCACTGTGGGAGCAGGCTTTAAGGTTTCCTATGCTCACAAGCTATACCTAGTTCATTTCACTTCCTGTTGTCTTCAGATCAAGATGTAGAATTTTCAGCTTCTCCAACACCATGCCTATCTTATCTCTATCTTCACTGCCACCATGTCTCACCATGATGATAATGGACTAAACCTCTACTGTTAACTGAGCCACCACAGTTAAATGTTTTCCTTTTTAAGAATCGCTGCGGTCATGGTATCTCCTCACAGCAAAATCAACCCTAATTAAGAGGGTGATAGGCACCAACGCCCATGATGTTACAACAGTAAAGCAATTATATATAATTCTGAACCAAAATTTTTAAAGTTAAGTAGAATCTAACTGATAACCTCAAATTCATAATCATATTTCAAGAGGCTAACTTAAGTCAACCTCAATATTACACTGGTAAAATTTTAATAAAACAGTACCCTAAATGCCCGTTTCTCCTGTCTTCTCCATAAATTTAAAATAAAAAAATGTTTTAAAAAGGAAAAGTTGCCAGGCAGTGGTGGCACACACCTTTAATTTCCAGCATTCAGGAGACAGAGGCAAAATCTCTGTGCATTCAAAGTCAGCCTGGTCTACAGGGTTCCAGGACAGTGAGGGCTACACAGAGAAACCCTGTCTCAAAGAAAAGGAGAGGAGAGGGAAAGGAAAGGGAAGGAAAGGGGAGAAGAGGGAAAGGGAAGGGGGAGAAGACAGAAGAGAAGGAAGGAAAAGTTTTGTTCCTCCCTATTTCTAGAAGATATATCATTGTAATCCATTACAACCAAAAGCAGGTAAAGAAGTATGATCTTAAGTCCTAGGAAAAGCATACCAATGAAGATTCTGCAGACTAACTTCCCTGGTTGTGGGGAATCAATTACAGACCAAAAACCAAAATTATCTTGAACTATCTTAAGGCCTCTTAATAGCTACTTATTAACCATCTCTGTCTGTATCTGACCTAATATCCTTTTGACTATCAGATAAAATCTTTAGAATGTATTGTAAATAAGTAATTAGCAGACCACTAGCTTTTATCAATCCAAAAGCTAAGACAGACAGCACTTGAACTCTATAGCAGAGATTTCCCAGATTTGATGTAACTCTTCTGTGTTCTCCATTAATGTATGGCAAATGCACTGGCTTGGGACTTTCATTTGTTCTGACTATAAAAAGTTCACATAATCATTTCCACAGCGGAACCTGTCACTCATGGCCAGCTGAATCTGTAGGCCTTCATCATATCTGGCTTAAACTATCTTTCATTCTGGAGCAAGATAACAGTAGACAAATACAATGTATGATCTTTGCCAATAAGACATAGAGTGACTGAGGATATAACCTGGTGGTTAGGGAAGGCATTGAGTAGCTCTACTAAGTTCAATTCCCACTACACAAAAGCAAAACTAGGCAGCTGAAGAAACTTAAATGTGGCATATAATTTTTATGATTTATATCATAAGAATTAATTCTAAGATGGTTTGAATGATTTTTATTATATTTACTATAATGTCAACCATTAATTTCAGAACATTTATAATTCTAAAGAAAAAACCAGTAATTACTAGCTGTCTTTACCCATTCTCCCCATCCATCCTCTAGCAATTACTGACATAATTCTTTCTCCACTGATTTACCTATTCTGGACACTTTACAAATAACTATAATGTAATATAAGGTCTACTGTGCCAAGCTAATGCTGCTATTTCATTTTAGCTATCTAGGAAAACCAGCAAAGCAAGGAACTTGAAATGGCTAGCAAACAAGTATGTTTCAATGAGTGAACACAGAGGAACAATTCAGCCAAGACTATTAAAATGCTGCTTAAACCTCCAGTTACACTATTTTTACAAAGAAAGAAACAGAATTCATCAAAATAAACTGATACAAAACTACAACTGGGGCTGAAGAGATGGCTCAGTAGTTAAGAGCACTTGGCTGTTCTTCCAGAGGTCCTGAGTTCAATTCCCAGCAACTACATGGTAACTCACAACCATCCGAAATGAGATCTGATGCCCTCTTCTACCCTGCAGGAAAAGATACAGGCAGAACACTGTATCCATGGTAAATAAATTTAAAAGAACAAACAAAAAAACTCACAAAACAAAACTACAACTGATCAAAGACAAAGCTGAAACTGAATTTATCGCTATGTCAAATGCTTTACCAAGTTGTAAGTTTTTAATTAATTCACCATCTCTCACTCATTTTTAACCTAGAATTATGAATGTGCTATCCTTTTGCATCTATTCCAGACTTTTTTTCTTGCCAAGATAAGTCTAACAGACTTCTTACTACACTCTTCTCTTTTATTGACATGAACAGTGGCCAGCAGATGTTTTCACTAGTTCCACCAAAGCTGAAATGTTCCAAGTTGTTTCCCACAGCCTTAGGGAGTAGATCTATCTCAACTACCTACCCTAAAAATCTTAAAAACAGGTTACAATGCCTACTAATTGAGTCTGCCCATCTATCATTCATCCTCTCCACATAACCCTAGATGTCTGGAACTCACTATGTAGACAAGACTGCTCTCAAACAAGAGATTTGCCTGTCTCTGCCTCCAGAAAGGTGAAGTTAAAGGTACACCACCATGCTCAGCTATCTTTTATTTTATTTTTCTCCAAATTTGTTTTTAACTCTTCCTGTTTGTTTGGCTGAATAATTCCACTGCTTGCTCTATTTCTAAATTTG
>PVIH01011032.1:20018-71629 GCA_004025045.1 Sigmodon hispidus
GGGGGGGGGGGGGGGAGGGAGGGAGGGAGGGAATTCTAGGCATGAGCCACCATGCCTCTGGCAGTTTTATTTTTAAATCAGAGGTTATGAAGGAAAGCTGAGTCATACTAGCATCAGCATTCAACTTCTTGACTATTTTGATTACACACAAGGAGACAAATTAACCTAATTCAAACTTTACAGTGTGCCAAGTGGTGGTGGCACACACCTTTAGTTCCAGCACTCAAAGGCAGGCAGATCTCTGTGAGTTCAAAGCCAGCCTGGTCTACAAAATGAGTTCCAGGACAGTAGGGCTATACAGAGAAACCATCTTTAAGGAGGTTTGGGGATAGGGGGGATCCAAAGCTTGCATTGCAATTTCAGTGTTCTTCACTTAACCTAGCTGCAATTGTCCAAGATGAATACCTAGTTAATACTACTTAGCAACTGCTTTTATTTTTATACATGCAGAGTCAGAAGTATACAGAACTCAAAACTATTAATAAAACAGTTACACAAGATAAGTGCTTTATTCACTGGTTACTGTAAAACTCACCAGTATCTGTAACAAGATATAAACAAATCTGCCTTAGGCATTTGCCTGGCATTTACTTAACTGGTCACTGTGTTCGTGTGCTGCTATAGAGTTCTTTCTGCCTTATGTAACTAATACATGAACAGACATGCACAGACATGAATTCAAAATACCAATGCAGAATCAACAACTGATAAGACCAGAGTTTTATTCTGGATTCTAACCCCCCCCAAATGTTAGATATAGTTAAAAGTATTTGCATTCTTCAATGTTAAATAAGTCTTTTAAGATTACAGAAAAGCTTAATATGAGGCAGGGTTACAAATTTAAACTTAGACTTGAATACTACAGTAAGACAAATTAGAGTACGGAAAAACTTAAGCCAAAGGTACTCAAACAAGAATGTTCACTCCTGAACTGTGAAAGTTTAATAATATAACAAGATAGGTCTCCACAAATATCCATCATAACCATAAAGATCTCTTCAATCTTGTTCATATGACTACATGATAATCAAAACTTCTATTGACTCAGCATTAACACAGCATTAGATAAGGTTAGTGTCATCCTTAACTTTTCAACTCATTTAAATGCTACTCTTTAATTCTTTGTCTTAAGATTTTTATTTTATGTGCATTAGTGTTTTGTCAGCATGTATGTCTGTGTGAGGGTGCCAGGTCTTCTGAAACTGGAGTTACAGACAGTTGTGAGCTGCCATATAGGTGCTGAAACTGAACCTAGGATCTCTGGAAGAGCAGCCAGTGCTCTTAACCACTGAGTCAATTTCCAGACCCTGCTGTTTTTCAAGATGGAATTTCTCTGTGTAGCACTGGTTGCCAGAAGAACTTGCTCTGTAGACCAGACTAGCCTCAAACTCAGGTGCTAGGATTAAGGAAATCTGCCACTACACCCAGTTTATACTTTCTTATGAGCAGTTAAAATATTTTGTGAATTGGCTTTAGTTGGATGAAATACAACATTATGAATCAAGCTTCAGATATTGTCATATATTCTAAGAACAGCTATAACTACACCAAGGCAGTATGAATGGAGATGATGAGGATAGAAGAGGAAAAGACAAGGGTGGCAGGATAGCAACCACCACCACCACCACCACCACCACGTAAGATTTTATGGCCAGTGAGAACGCTGTAGAAGCTGGAGAGGTGGCTTAGCAAGTAAGAACATTGGTCTCTCAGAAGACCCAGCTTCCAGTCTCAGCACACACAAAGAAGCTTTTAACTTTTTTAACTTCAATTCCAGGAAATCCGACACATCTCTTCTAATCTCCTGGGACAACGAGCACACATGTGGTGGCACAGATATACATGTAGGCAAAACACCCAAGAAATACAAAATAAACTTCTAAAGGAGCTGAAATAATGAGAAGAATGAAGTCAAATACTAACCGTAATAAGTTCACTAAAAACTTTTCTAAAGGTCTGTGTTCTTGAGACTAGGCAGATGGCTCAGTTGGTAAAGCGTTTTGCTTACAAATAAGGACTTGAGTTTGAATCCCAAGTATGCACATAAAAAGCATGGTATGGGAGCCTGCTTTTAATCACAGCACTGAATGACAGAAACAAGAGGATTGAGGTGCAAGAGGGCCAGGCAGCTTATCAGTGAGTTTTAGGTTCAATGAGAGACCCTGCCTCATAAAAAGGCCTAAGAGATTGCTCAGCAATTAGCATTTGTTGTTATGGCTGAGGATCCAAGTTTGATTTCTGGCATTAACACTGTGGTTTACAACCATTCCTAACTCCAGTTCCAGATAACTAGATGTCTTCTGATCTCTGTGGACACCAGGCATTCATGTGATGCACATACATACATGAAAGCAAAACATTCATACATATACAATAAATCTAAAATAAAAAAAAAGTGGAGTGATGGAAGAAGACACCTCGCTTCTACACAGGTGAGCAATCCACCTGCCCAACTCCACACATTGTGTAATATAAGCAGCACTCTCTCTTTTAAATAGAATGCCTCCAACTGTGAAGTAGCTAAGTAGGAGAGTGTTTAATATGCACAAAGCTCTGGGTTGGATTCTCAGTAATGATGCCCATACTCACAAAAAAAGGGTAAAAATAGAGAAAGCAATTGTCTAGCACACTCAACAATTTCATAATGATATCCTTCCATTATCTTTTGGTACTTCTGTTGGAAAGAATGCTGGGCTTTTATGGACCATGATCTACATTCCAAACATCTACATTCCAAACTTCAAATATTACTTTATATTAACTTTGTTTTTTAAATGCTTACACTGGAATGAAAAGCAAAGCACTAAATGTTATAATAGCAAGTTTGGCTTGAAATTTCTTTCTTTTCAAGGCAGGGTCTTACCATGTAGTCTGGGCAGGCCTGGAGTTCAATATGTAGACCAGGCTAATCTGACTTCTGAGTGCTAGGATAAAAGTGTGTGCCACTAAACTGGGCTGGCTTGAATTTTTCTTGAGGATAGTATGTGTGCAAGGTGAGTCTCTGTGGTACTGGAGAGCAAACCCAAGGTCTTTAACATACTAGGCAAACACTAAATTCCTAATAAGTATTCAACTTTTTGGTTTTTGAATCAGGGTTCCACTATGTAGCTCAGGTTAACAATTAAAAATTTTTCTCTGAACTGGTAATCCTCCTGCCCCCAATATGCTGTGTGCTGTGTGCTGGGATTACAGGTGTATCCCATTAAACCTAGCTGAATAATGTAAAATCTTATATGGATACACCTTCTATTTACTCTATTAAGATTTATAGGTCATAGGTCATAGCAATAAGGTCACAATGTAGAATCCATTGGCTAATTCTGTTCAAGTCAGTCTCATGGGCACAGGAAGAAAAGAGGGTAATTCTAATGAAGCAAAAAATGTTCAAGACAGAAAAGATTCACTGTGTGTTTATATTTACTATTATATTTTATGACAACTTGGACAAGTCATTTAATTTCTCCAATCTTCAACTTCTTTATCCAAAAAATAGCAAAAACACCATCTATTCTTTTTGGGTTTCTTTATCTGCTTGCTTTTTGAGATAGGGCTATCTCAACTCAGAGTTGAGAATTCCTTGAGCTCATTCTCATGCAATATATTTTAATCATAATCTTTCCCCTCCCAGATCATATCCTCATATGATGGGTGTGTGTGTGCGTTCCATTTTCTATCACTCTTTTCTGATACTTCTTTTCATGTGTGTCCTACAGGCATTTCTATTTATGTGTTCCTGTGCCTCTGGAGGCTTTGCAGTCACTATACACCTAGTTTGGGGTGAGGGTCACTCACTGGCCTGAAACTCAACTGACCAGCAAGCCACAGGGATCTACTTAACTCCCCCACCTCCCCAGCACTAGTATTATAAGCATTCATCACCACACCCTACTTTATTTATTTCAGTTCTAGAGATTAAAATCAGGTTCTCATGTTTGAAAGGTAACCACTCAGCTGACCAAGCTCTATTATACCCAATTTGTGATGTTTTTAAAAAGTCTTACAATAATTGTCAATTGTGTCTAATAAGACGTTACTATTTTCCTGAAATCTAACTGGTCCTTTTAGAAAGACTGCAATGGGTCAATATTCAAAAAAGTGGCCCACACTAGAATTATCATCTTGTTAAAATAGCATAATAAGGGGCTAGAAATGTAGTTCAAGCTGGAGAGATGGCTCAGCGGTTTAGGAGCACTCGCTGTTCTTCAAGAGGTCCTGAGATCAATTCCCAGTAACTGTATGGTGGCTTACAACCATCTGTAATGAGATCTGGTACCCTCTTCTGTCCTGCAGGAATGCAGGCAGACAGAGTATTGTATACATAATAAATAAATAAAATTTTTAAAAAAGAAAAAAGAAAAGAAATGTAGTTCAGAAACAAAGCAATATATGATGGCCCTGAAAAAAAAAAAAACTTCATAAATGAACACAAACTGGCATACTGTGGCATACTAAGACTCTTAGCTTTGAAAACCAAGCAAAACCAAATGGAGAAACAGAGAATCATTAAAAGTAGGATGCACAAGGATAAAAAATGGGCAGGGTTAAGTTCTGAGTTAACACTTTTATACAAGCCACTCTGCTTTCCTACACTTTGGGCTCTGGAAATAAAGAAATATGATTTGCTCATCTCTGCATAACTACTATCAAGCACATATATCAGGAGAAACACATGGATTTAAGGGCTGATTATAGATTTGGCAGAATATAAGGCATGAGGATTTAATGGTAATTTCAGAGACAACAAAATCCTCAAAAGCCAAATTAAAGACAAACAGTGGCCTACAAAAAAAAAACCAGACAATCCAGAAGTCAACTCTGTGATAGGCATAAGAAACAGTGTAGGTAACAAGAACTGAGGCTGGTGGTGACTCCCCCAACTCCAAAGACCTTTCTCAGTACTTTGGGGAGCAAGCAACTTGACCATCTATCACAGGAGGATACTGACAGATAGCATAGTAGATTTGACTTTACTATCCTGGGTGCTCACATTTTAATACCTAGAATTTGAGACTATATAATAATGCAAGGAGAAATTAACCTTGCAAATAGGTCAATACACAGCTGACCTGGAAATAAGAGTATACTGTAATATCCATGTTAGTCCTTTAAAATGAAAAAAAAAAAAGGGGGGGGGGCAGAAAACAGAAATTTGAAGATGTTCTAATACTGAAGGATGGAAGAAAGTCTCGTATTGTAAAATAATGTTCTTGTACACTGTAAGATGTCACTTGTATTGATTTAATAAAATGTTGATTCCAGGCAGGAAGTATAGGAGAAGTAATCAGACTAGGAGAATTCTGGAAAGAGGAAAGGCAGATCAGGTGTCAGCCAGACATAGAGGAAGCAAGATGAGAATGCTGGATTGAGAAAAGCTACCAAGCCACATGGCCAAACATACATAAGAATTATGGGTTGGGGCTGGAGAGATGGCTCAGATGTTAAGAGCACCAACTGTTCTTCCAGAGGTCCTAAGTTCAATTCCCAGCAACCACATGGTGGCTCACAACCATCTATAATGACATCTGGTACCCTCTTCTGTATACTTTAATAAATAAATCTTTAAAAATAAAAAAAGAATTATGAGTTAAGTGTAAGAGCTAGTTAGGAATATGCTTGAGCATTTACTCAACAGTGTAAGCCTCTGGGTCAATTATTTGGTAAGTATAGTGGGTATTTGGGAGTTGTTGACAGGACAAAACTTCCAACTACAGTCTCAGGCCAAAGAATGAAGTGGTATCTACAAGTGAAAAAAAAAAAAATCTTCCAGAAAAACAAAGGCTGCTGACATTCAGATCTCTAGCCTACTAAAATCCAATTCAGACTTCTAATTTTCAGTACTTAATAATGAATTTGTATTGAATCATCAACTTTGTAATTTACTAGAACAACAGTAAAAAAACAATACACAGGCCAGGTAGTGGTGGCAAACACCTTTAATCTTAGCATTTAAGAGGCAGAGACAGGTAGATCTCTGGGTTTGAGGCCAGCCTGGAATATAGAGCGAGTTCCAAGGCAGTCAGAGATACACAGAGAAACTGTCTCAAAAAAGAAAAAAAGAAAAAAGAGTGGTATAAAGTGACTCAGCTGATTCAGATACTAAACATACTTCACCTGGAAAGCCTGAGGAACGAAAGCAGCTTGGAAGCACAGGCCTAAAGTCTTAGTTCTCAGGAGTCAAAGGCAGGAGGATCACAAGCTTGAAGCCAGCCTGAGCAACTTATCAAGACTCTATCTCAAAATTTAAAAGTTAAAATGAATGAAGGGAAATGTAGAAGCAAATGCCTGTAGTACTTGAGAGGTGAAAGCAGGAAGCTCAGTAAGGTCACCCACAGCCACATATCAATTTCAAGTCTGGTGGGGGCTACATGAGAGACCCTTACTCAAAACAAAATGGTCTTGTTTCTGTGTTTTTAAGTGACTTGGCTAGCATACATGGGGTCCTAGGTACTTTTAGCTCCTAAAAGTTTTGGTTTTTTTTTTTTTTTAAAAAGTAACCTGTGAGATGGCTGACTGGGTCTAATGACCTGAATTTGATTTCAGGAACCCACATTAAAAAGCAGGATGTGTGGGGGCTGGAGAGATGGCTCAGCGGTTAAGAGCACCCTCTGCTCTTCCAGAGGACCCGGGTTCAATTCCCAGCACCCACATGGCAGCTAACAACTGTCTGTAGTTCCAGTTCCAGGCAAACACCAAGGCAAATAAATAAAAATAAAGTTTAAAAAAAAAAAAAAAAAAAAAAAAAAGCAGGATGTGAAACAAGAAAAAAAGCCAAGCATGCCCAAACTGCAAACCACAACCATTGAACAGCTTGGGATCAAAAACACCTTCGACTGACCCTTCAGATCCCACACCAACTATAGGAACACCTGACTCACTCTTGAGGGAGGATGGACAAAACTGGATTTGCCAGGAGTGGAGACTGATCCAAGCATTATTGGGTCAGTGGGACCATAGGACTGTCTGCTCCCTGCCCAGGGAGGGGATGGGGAGTTGTGGAGAAGAAAAAATGACCTGATGTGGCGCGAGGGGGAAGGGACCTTGAATAAGGATATACAGGGATGGAAAAAAAAAATTCAGAGGGAAAGCTGAACACAAAGTAAATATATGTGTAGCAATCTTATTTGCATTATCACCCTTGATAAGTCATGCTTATGATTTTTATCTTCTTTATAGTTATTGTTAGCTTATCAGCATTTTAAATTCATTTTACTGTTTTTCTTGATAAATACAAAATAAAGAAGAAAAAAAAGAGAGGAAAAGAAAAAAAAAAAAAAAGCAGGATGTGATGCTATGCATATAGTATAATCCCAGTACTCCTGTGGCAAGACAGAGGGGTAGACACACAAAATAACTGCCTAGAACAGCTCACTAGGCAGCTGGCCTGAGTTATCTAGAAGAAACCTCACCTCAACAAGGTGGAAAGAGAGAACTGATTTTCAAAGTTATCTTTGATCTCCATATAATTGCCATTTTACTCACAAGCCCACACACACTTACCACTCACAAGTGCACACGTACAAACAGAAAGTATTTTTAAAACAAAAAGAAAAATTTTTAAGTCACTAAATGATTAGTATTCTACAGAAAATGGAGCAAAACACAAAAATACCTGAGAAGGGATCAGTAGAACATTGTAACTTAACTAATGACTCAAACAGAAGGCCAGGCCTGGGACACGCCTATAACACCAGCATTTGGAAAGCAGAAGCAGGAAAATCACTGCAAGTTCCAGGCCAACCAGAACAATATAGATAGTGAAACCCTGTCTGAACACTACAAAACAAAAATAAATAAATAAATAACAAATTTTAGAATTATTGGAAGTTGTAATACCGTCCTCTGGAAGAAAAGACAGTGATCTTAACCTTTCAGCCATCTTTCCAGCTCCCTAAACACTAGGTTCTTGTATTGAAGTACTTTTCATTTTAAGAACTTGCATTAAAGTTCTGTTGTTAGCAGGGTATAATTCCTGGCCTATAATCCCAACCAACAATGCTGGGGGCACTGATGCATAAGGATCACAAATTCAAGGAAAGCTTGGGTGAGATAGCAACTTAAAGCTTATCTGAGCTACATATAGAGCAAGACTGCTCCCTCAAAACAAACAAACCAAGGAAGAAGTAGAGTGCTTGCTGGGGATGTACCTCAGGATGGAGTGCTTGCTTAACAAGTGCAAGGCCCTGGCACCACCTACACACAAAGGATTTCCAAACAATGACTATGTTGTTTTCTGGATTCCACTGTGAGAATGTGTGAAGCTTTTCTCTTATTTAAAAATTATGTTGTTGTTTTTTTTTCCTTAAGTGAGCATTGTAGCACATGCCTTTAATTCAAGCACTCAGAAGGCAGAGAGGCAGGCCAATATATTTGAGTTTGAGGTCAATCTAGGTATACATAGGTTCAGGACAGCCAACACTACATAGAGACCCTCTCACCACCACCCCCAAAAAAAAGCCTATTTAGTATTTCCTTTTTGTTTATCCATGCTATCAAATTTTTCTTGACTGTGGAGATATCTCTTTATTAGTTTTGAAATTCTACCATCGTCTGTTAAATTTGTTTATGCTGTGGAATATTTCTTTTAATGATGCAAAGATGTGTTGTATTCTTTTATGTGGCATTCGTTTAGTCATGTGAAGCTGGGTTACTGGGCCTGTCTAAAACAGCTGATTGGTCTAATAAAGACTGAACTGCCAATAGCAGGCAGAGGAGCATAGGTAGGGCTGCCAGGCAGAGAATAAATTGAACAACAAGGAGGACCAAAAACAGGAGAGGAGAACTCCAGGCACCAGCCACCCACCCACCCAGACATGAAATGTGAAACAAAGAAAAAGACATAGAGAAATGAAGAACAGTAGAGCCCAGAAGCAAAAGGTAGAAATAAAAAAATAATTTAAGAAAAGCTGGCTAGAAATAAGACAAGCTAAGACAGGGCCTTTACTTATGGTTCTGAGGCTTAGTCACATTAACATTAGCACTTTTTGTTCTTTGTGTTTATTGGTCTTCATATTATCGTCCTTCTTTTCTCCATACTTCAGTCTAAATAACTTCTATTGACCTCTTTTGTCTAATGTGCTATTAAATGCACCTTAATTAGTACTTAATTTTAAATACTATAGCTTCCAATTTTAGTTCCAAAGGATGCAGAGCCCTCTTCTGGTGTCCCTGAATACATGGTACACAGACATACACACACAATTTTTTTTTTTTAAATATTAGAATTCTTAAATTTTTAATAGTTTGAAATATAGTTCAGTGACAGAATATGCCTTGGTGGCTATCTCAAACCAAAAATTTTTCTGAGAACTGCTACTATAACAATAAGTATAATTAATGAAATCCCCTTCCTCATAGTCTTTTCATTTAAATGTAAAGCTAGAATACCAAAAAACTAAGTTTGTATGTTAGCTCCTTAAAACTTTCAAGAATCCAATCCCATTCCTAACAATCTCTGGAAATACTGGCTCATAACATTATGTATATCTTCCAAATGTGGATGTATTTTTATTATATAGTATAAATTTTCAGAAAGGTTTCTTATAGTAAGCTATTTCACAAAGGCAAAGTTTCTCAAAATTCTAATTCACATAAAACTCAAATTTTATCATCAGCAACATTTTAGCTGTTTTTCTTGAAATGGCTAACACATTCTGGTTAAAGACATTCCCTGAGGGGGGTGAGGAGGTGGCAGCCCACACTTTTAATCTCAGCACTTGGGAGACAGAGGATCTTTGTGAGCTCAAGGCTAGCCTGGTCTACAAAGCAAGTTCTGGGCTAGCCAGAACTGTTACACAGAGAAATATTGTCTCAAAAAAAACAAAACAAAAAGGAGGAGGAGGAAAGGAAGGAATGACGAATACATACATGACCACAGTTTGTTAATTACTTCTAGTAAAAATATCCCATCAACATTTAGCTCAACTCTAAAGTGAAGCACAATATTATCATTTGGTTCAGACAACCATCATACTTTAGATTGCCAAGTATTTTATGCATACCTCCCATTTTCTCCACAAACTGAAAAGATGTGCATTTAAGACATAATAAAACTAGCAAGCCAGGTGTGGTGGCATTTGTAATCCCGGCACATCAAAGACTGAAGGAGAGGAAAGCTAGTTCAAACTTGGAGTATACAATAGAAAGACCCAGTCTAGAAAAAACAAACTGCTTTCACAGATATTGTCTCATTTAGAATAACTGATATTGTAGTGGTGAAGAACACGGTGACTATGACTGTATTAGAGTTAACTCTTGCTAGGTACCTGGTTTTATCCATCTATTGCTTCTACTTCATGAATACAAATGTTAAAACATAATAGGAATAAATAATGCCTTGTCAAACATCTTGGTTCTTGTGGAGAATTCTTTGAAAATCAACACTGAAATAAATCAACTGGTAATATCATTATGTCAGATCATACAAAGGTCCAAGAAACTAACTACACAAGTATAAAAGTTGCATCTAAAGTAATAAAAAAAGGAAAGGAAAGAAAAAGAAAATTACATCTAAAAAGGCCTTTTAAACTAGACATGGTGGTGCATGCCTTTAAACCCTGCACTGGAAAGGCAGAGCCTGGCAGATCTCTGAATTTGAGGCCAGCCAGGGCTATGTGGTGAGATCTAGTATTGAAGGGGGGGGGGGCAGTGTAAAACAAAGGGGTTTTTTTTAAGTTTGTCCTCTTAGCTGGGCATGATAGCACATCTGTTTCCCAGCAGAGGCAGGTGGATCTCTGACCTTGAGGCTAGCCTGGTCTACAAAGCAAGTTTCAGGACAGGCAGAGCTACAAAGAGAAATCCTGTCTCAAAAGAACACAATAAATAAACAAACAAAAGCTTGTACTATTAGAATTTAAACATTAAAACATCATATTTTCAGCATCTGGAAGCCATAAAATAATTTACTAGTACCAGGAAAAAACTCTTTCTTAGCTTCTTTTGGTTTTTAAGAAATTAAAAACATAAGGTAATGCTGGGTGGTGGTGGGAAATGCCTTTAATACCAGCACTCAGGGTGCAGAGGCAAACAAATTGCTGTGAGTTCAAGGCCAGCCTGGTCTTCAAAGCTAGTTCCAGGACAGCCAGAGCAGTTACAAAAAAATTCTGTCTCCACAAACAAGAAAGAGAGAAAGGGAGGGAAGGAAAGAGGGAGAGGAGGAGGGAGAGGAGGAGGGAGGGGAAAGGGGGGTTTCACTCCCACCCTCAAAGCTAGCACATCTAGTCAACAAGACTTAGATATAGAGATGGCTAATAGCACACACCCCTACACATACAGGCAACATTGGTATACACATGCTTATTCTTGCGCTGGGGAGAGGGAGGGAGGGAGAGGAAGAGAAAGAGAACAAGGAAGCTTTAGAAAGGTAGTTAGTTAAAGAGACTCCAGAAAGATATGAGGTAATAGATAAGTAGTTTAAAAGAAGGGCTGTTACAAGAAGCAGTAGTAACATAAAAAAAAAAAAAAAAGAAAAAGAAACTTTCAGTGTAACTGTAACCAGCAGTGCAGTCAGAGTAGTGAGAGGTAAAGCACAAGAACAATTGAGATGGGAAAACATAAACTGACAGTAATTAAGATCAAAACTGTGAATGCTGGCAAGAGTCTATGCATTTAACAACAAAATCTCTTTTTTGTCAAGAGAGTAACACACTAAATGTGCTTGATAGCAGTGTATGACACATTAACTGAATGTCTAGAGTCAGAAGCCAAAATAAAATTAGAGGCCCCTCAATTAGGATTAGTTACTAAAAACAAAAACAGAAAAAAAAAAAGTAATCTGACTTGGGCTAACTCAATGTAGAAGATGCAGAAAAATGAATGAAGGTTAGCCCTTAAATGCCCAAAAAGTTAATGGATTGGATTGGATAAATCAATCAAAGAGCTACTGAAAGAAGAATCTGCCAAAATGTCACAAACTCTAAGACAAACACCCATTGTGGTGACTTTTAGTTGTAAATTCTAAGAATCAGGAAATAATTGCTTCTATACTTAGCCTTTCTAAAAAACCAGAAAATTATGGTTAGATATACTGTCAATTAGAATCAGCATGCGGGGGCTGGAGAGATGGCGCAGCGGTTAAGAGCACCGTCTGCTCTTCCAGAGGACCCGGGTTCGATTCCCAGCACCCACATGGCAGCTAACAACTGTCTGTAGTTCCAGTTCCAGGCAAATAAATAAATAAATAAATAAAGTTTTAGAATCAGCATGCTAAGCTTTTCTAAAAATTAGAAAATTAGGAGTAAGATATATACTGTCATTTAATTGGAAATTAGTAATATCTGAATTGGAAGTATGGTTTTTTTGTTGTTTTTAATTAAGCATGAGGAAAAGTGTCGGAACTATAGCTATTTTTAGCATTATCTAAACAAAGTCTCAATGTTAAGGAAATGTTACCTAATATTGCATTATTTTGTGTACTTTTTGCCAAAGCATATTATGTATCAAGTCACTTCTGACACTTCCTTTAAAAGGAACCTAACAAAAGAGGAATGAAAAAGTGCTACTGAACAATGTGTACATTTAAAAACATTACAGGGGGAAACTCCCAGAACAATGTGACACTTCCCATTTTTAACGTAAAAACTAGACTTATTAAAAAACTTTAATGTAAAGCTCTGAAATGCTGATTTGCCAGAACAGTTCAGTGACAACTTGAAAACTGCATTCTGAAATTCCATACTATACAGCCATTTAACTTACCTACTATACACCATAACACATGAAATAGACATATTCAAAAGAAAGATCTATGGTCACTTGAACAAAACTTTTGGAAGAAATTTAAATCATGATTGCAAAAGTCTACTTGACAGTTTCAACAAAAAGGAAAGCTTTTTAACTGAGCAGAAGCAAGTGGATCTCAGTGAGTTCAAGTATAGCCTGATTACATAGTTAAGAGTTCCAGAACAGCCAGGGCTACAAAGAGGCCCTCAAAAGAAACAAAGAAAAAACAAAGAAAGGAAAAGGAAAAGGAAAAAAAAAAATTTAAGCTTTGATCTAAAAATAATAAAGACTACCAATATTATCATCATGGGTTCCAAAGGATCCAGTCATCCTAAATTACAGGTATGGCCATTTTCTCATCCAAAAAGCAGTCATTATCAAATGCCAGTCTAAATATAGCCTTATTCTACTCATTACATCACCTAATAAGAATTAAGTTTCTTATAAAGTTATTCATGTAGTTACATAGTATCCAGGTATATGGGTTTAACAAAGTTAAACATCTGTTGATACTATGCCTTTAAAAGAAAAAAAAAATGTGACTGGAGAGATGGGTTAGCAGTTAAGAACATTTATTAATCTTACAGTGCAAGAGAGTTCATATTTAATCTCAGCACTGAGAAGGTAGAAGCAGAAGAATCTCTTTGAGTTGGGCCAATCTGGTCTACAAAGTGAGTTATAGGAGAGCCAGGGCTGTTACACAGAGAAACTCTGTCTTGAACCTCCACCGCACCTCACCCCCTTAAAAATCAGTTCCCATCTATCTACACAAGACAGTTCACAACCACCTGTCACTACAGCTCCAGGGAACTCAGTGCCCTCTTCTGGCCTTTGCAGGCATCCATGTACCCATACACATACTTTAAAATAAGTCTTTAAACACACACACACACACACACACACACACACACACGCACACGAGAATGAAAAAAATATAGCTAATTAATAATTAAGCAGAGTGCACACTGCTATGGTAGCACCAAATGAATAGTCCTGGTACCAGGAAGCTGTGACAAGAACATCATTTGAGTCCAGAAGCGGACCATTGTAGGCAACAGAGGGAAATTTCTTCTCAAACAAAACAAGACAAAATGAAATGAATTAAAAAGCATGAAAAGAGGTAAAAGACAATAAATATATACTCACTATGTCATAAATAGAATGATGGTATAGGGTATGGTAACCTAAGCCTAAAAATCCAGCTACTAGAGAACCACAAGTTCCAGGACAGCCTAAGTTACACAATGAGACTCCTGTCTCAAAAAAGCTGGGGGGGGGGGGCCGCCATAGATCAGGAGCAGAATAGTTGTCTAGCATATGCAAGGTCCTGAGTTAGACTGCAGGAGTATCTAAGTTTAAGAAAAGCCATATATATACAAAATATATACAAAACCCTGTTTGGTTTGGTTTGGTTTTTCTGGAACAGTCTTACTATGTAGCTCTGGTTGTCCTATAACTCACTATGTAGAACAGACTGGCCTCAAATACACAGAAATTACGCTGACTCTGATTCTTGAAATGTTGGGATTAAAAGGTGTATAGCATTATACCTCACTTGCCAAGGCAAACTTTTTTCAAATTTTTTAATATTTATTTTTATTTTTTATGTGAATTGGTGTTTGGCCTGCATGTATAACTGTGTAAGGGTGTCAGATCTTGGTATTACAGACAGCTGTTAGCTGCCATGTGGATGTTGGGAATTGAACTCAGGTCCTCCAGAAGAACAGTCAGTGCTCTTAACCACTGAGCCATTCATTATGCAGACCCTAAAGTAAACTTTGTAAATGACCATTTGATGACAATTAGGCAATAGTGTAACTTGGAAAACACTGTTGACACCATCCCAAAGCCTTTAATTCTGCAAACAGACTTACACCAAGAAATAAGAAAACATTATACAACTGGCCTCTGAGGACATGTATGCTTTTAAGTAAGTCACAAGCCAGCAATAGATTGATTATACAAATTAATGTCTAATCACTAAATTCTTGAAAGTTCATCACTAGTTTAGAAAAGGTTCTTCAGATACTCTGCTTTTGAAAACTGTTTTTTCTCTCCACTAAAAAGACATCACATAAAATCATTTTGGTATATATGCATGTATGTGTGTGTATATATACACATATATAGTTATGCAGAATTCAGAAAAGTAGCTACAGCTCACATTCTAGTGTCTGTTTAGTGGCTTATTTTATCTTTTAAGTTTCTCTTTACTCATGAGGTTTTTTTCCACAACGGGCATACATTAGTCATGCAATGCTGAGTTTAACTCTAAATAACCTAAAATATAATCAAGCCTAGTTTAGATGTTTAAGTATAGCAATTCACGTAAGGATGGTCTGGGACATATCCTAACCTCTGACTTGACTGATATTTCTAAATATAGACTTTAATGCTCAGGTGTTCATAAATTCTATTTAAAAAACAGCCTTATTTACAAATGGTGGATTAACGAAGCAAAGAAATATGGAAAAAGTAGGACAGCCCCCAAAAAAGAGACTTTTTTAATTCTTGGTAGTTCATCAGCATTTATTCTCTTATCTAAACTAAGAATGATGTACATATCAGCTACAATTCTGTTCCAGAAATGACATGTTTCTGACCTAGGTAACTGAGACAAATCTAAGACCTGACAAAACAAGATGAGGTTTAACTATAGTAAAAGACACACTCACTTATAAGTCAAAAGTTATTTCTGAAAAATATCCTTGAGTTATTTCAAAACATAAATATGCCAGTAAGCTAGTAAGTTTGAAATATCAGATTTTATTATATAATTGCATGTAAATAAAAAGAATTCAAGTTTTAACCAAATTCCTTATTAAAACAATTCTTTTTCTTAAAGAAAGAAATCTCAATTGTCTAAAAACTAAACTGCAGCAGTGAAACTTATCTGACTTATGCAATTCTTCCATTTATTTTCAAGACTACATTATCTATATTGAAACTTGAAATTTCCAATAATAACAGCACTAGATGAGATTTTTTTTTCCCATTACTCAAAAAACATTCTTTAATGCATAGACGGTTTAATCTGCAAAACGGTGCCTACTGGATGAGACCATAAACATATTAATAATGGAAAGTCAGCAAGTAGGCAGTGACACTGATAATCTGTTCATGAATATTAAGCCAATCCATGCAAAAGTTTTTTTTAAAAAAAGTAATGTGCTTAAAAACAAGTCATAATAGCTTTCTCCCATGTAACTACTGCTTTATAAAAGTTGAACTGAATCAAGATTTCATTTTCATTTTTTTTTATTTTTGCAATACTGAAGGCTGAATCTAGAGCCTCAAACATGCTAGTCCTGTGCTCTACCACTAAGCTACTTCAGTTCTCCTCTTTTTATTTTGAGATAGGGTCTCACCAAGTTACCCAGGACAGCCTTGAGCTCACTCTGTAGGCTAAGTAGGATTTAAACTTGCTATCCACCTGCCTCAGCCTCCCAATTGTTGGAATAGTTGGAATTTCACACTTTCACAAAAGATCGGTGTCCTTTTTATTTCTCAATTATGTCCCATTTGCGATAACATTTTCCCCAAACAAACTGAAATTTATTTCCTAAAGCTCAAAAATACAAAACCTGATGTATAGTATTAAGTGGTATGTTGTTACTGGCTTGAAGGAAGCCTAACTTTCTATGCACGAAATAAAAATCTTCAGAGAAAGGAGTTCTGAAGCCAAAAGCCTTTCTAATTCACAATGGAGTTTTGTCCAATTAGACAACACTGAGTTTTATTGTTGCTGAAGCTGCAGTGTGATAGGCAATCTGCAATAACTATTCCAACAGTTTCCTTCAAGTTACATGCTACCACTGGAAGTAGTAAGAGTGAGGTGCCAAACAGAGAAGAAGAAAAAAAAAAAAAAGCACAAGCCTCACCATTAGAAAATAAAGCCCATCATCACCTCTTCCGAGAAATAGTTCCCTTCCCCCACCTTTAAGTAGCCACTTAAGACTGCCAAGGAGATCCATTTCTTTATTAGCCGGTGCCCACTTGGGGCAATCGTACACCAAAGCTTCAGTGTACCGCCTGCCCTAATCCCGTCTGAAACTGCTCAAGAGATTCAAGGACTAGGATAAACCTGGTGAAAGGACCGGATTCTTTCTGACACCTCTTCCACACTCACTCCCTCATCCCCTCCTCCAGCCTGCCCTAGTAGCCCACCCTCCGGCACGAGGAATTGCCGGTCAGAGCCTCTGGTCATGGAAGAATTGCCGGCCGGAGACACTCTGGCAGCCCCAGGCCTCCGCCATGCCAGGGCTCCGGGAAGCACCGCCCAAACGCACCTCCCGACCGGCCGGCAGAACGGACAGGCCCGGGACCGGCCAGGCCCAGGCCTGCTCCCTTGGCGCCGCGCGGGCCGCCCGGGTCCGATCCCCATGCCGGGCCCCGGGTCAGACAGTGTGGCGGGCCCCTCACCTGGATGACCTCGTTGACCTCCCGGATACATTCCACCATGTGCTGCAGGATCTGCTCGGCCGTGAGCACCTCGTAGCGGTAATCCTCCTCCTGCTCGTGCCCCGGGCCGCCGCCGCCACCGCCGCCACCGCCACCTCCTCCAGGCCCCAGAGCGCTGCCGCCGCCGCCGCCGCCCGTCTCCCCGCACAGCAGTCCGTCCCGCTCCCCGCCGACGCCCAACCCGGGCTCCACCAGCTCCACCTCGCCCAGGTCCAGGTTATCATCGTCCGGCTCGTCCTCGTCGTCGTCCTCCTCCTCCTCCGCGCCGCTGTCCTCCTCGCTGCACTCCTCGTCCTCGTCGAACTCGTAGTTGTAGCCCTCGTCCGAGTCCATGGCGCGACGCGCGCGGGCCCGGCGGACGCTGGCCGCGGCGCGGAGAGGGCGGGGACGCCGAGGCCCCGGCTCTCGCTCCGGCTCCGGCTGCCGTCCGGACGCAGGCCTGGTTCCGGCCCCGTGGGCCGCGGCTGCTCTCCCGGTGCGGCGGTTGAAAGCGGGCAGCGGCGGCGGCCGGGAGGGCGCGGAGCAGGGCGGGAGGGAGCGCGGGGGCCGCTTGCTGCCCGCCTCAGTCAGACACCGCTCCGCTCCGGCCTCGGACGGAAAACAGTCCCCAGCGCCACCTCCGCGGCCGCTGCTACCGCTACTGAGCCAACAAAGGGGCGTGCGTCACCGCGCCGCGCTGCGTCATCGCGTCTATCCTCTGTGCGTCACCGCGCCACGCCCCCTGGCCCCTGCGTAGTAGGCGGGGAGACCCCACGGCCCGGCCGGAGGAGGACGGTAGCGCGGCGGCGCAGCGGTGGCCGGGGTTGGACTGAGAACCCGCAGGTCCTTGACGTGGGGAGGTTGAGGCCTTCCGGTCGCGGGGGAGGGGCCCGGGCAGTGCCCCAGCAGAGGTATTCGCCGCCGACTTTCCTGGCTTCCGGGCCTCACTGACACTTCTCACCCGCTCTGGCTAGTTCCGGAAAGCCGTCTGCGGCACGGCTGAAATTCTGGTTGCCTGGAAGGTGGTACTACGCGGAAACTCCAAATTGCGTGACAGGTAGTTGGAGTGTTGCTGTCCTCTGGATCTGCAGCGGTTCTCGGCCCCCTGGCGTGACGTCATCGTAAAGAGACGGTTCCTGAACTCCTCTTGACAAGCACTTCTTGAGTGAGGGTCCTAAACAATGTGAACTCATGGCTTTCCTCAGTTGATCACTACAAGGCCTTCCAAAAATTAGCGCTCATTTTCACTAAGACCCTGTTATAACTGAGGCACATCAGGCTCTGAAACAAAAAGGAGACAGGGATGTATGTAGCCCTTTGGTGGCATACTTGTCCACCATGCACAAAGGCTCTGGTTCCAATCCCCAGCAGTGAAGCAGAGAGGCTTTCTGATACATACTCTATATTACATGAAATGTAAAATGTAGTAATTATTCCAGAAACAATATAGGCAAACCACATCTACAAGGACCAAATGTAGCAAGAGAGACTGCTTATTTGGAGGTAGTGCAGAAGTGATAGATGTGTTGATAGATTAGTTCAACAGGGGATGAGGGGAAGATGGCCTCGCTCAAAACATAAGGTTCAGGTAGTTATAACACTGAAGATTAAAACTCAATCGGTAAATGGAAAATATTTGGCGAACTAATTAGAAGTCATGACAAAGCATTGTATGCCTTTCCAACACTTGGCTTAACTTATTTTATTTGCTTTGCTTTATAAATAGGACTGGAGAGCCAGGGAATTGTTTTGAAGGAAGCAAAGGCATAAGAAGCCTCCCTCTTGTGGTAACTTGGTCAGACTGAAAACTTTATAAAAACTGAATCTTAATTTATTGAAAGGCTTAGCAAATAGATACAGTGCTTAGAATACAGATTCCCTTTAGAAACTGACTTTGAAACATAAAATATATATGTATATATATGACTATTTGTCTTTTGTTTTCAAATGATCTAATTTATTTCCTTTAAAAAACACATCTATTTACTGGTTTGAGGGCTTGGCATGTAGAGGTCAGAAGAAAACCTGTGAGAGTCAGCTCGGTCTTCTCACTAAGTGGGCTCTAGGAGTTGGATAAAAGCCATCAGGCTTGGTGAAAATTGCCTTTCTGTACCTACTTGGACCTTTTTGAATTTTTTTTTAAATGTAACCAAAGATGACTCTTAATTCCTAACTTTTCTGCCTCTGCCTCCCAAATGCTAGGATTGGAGACATGTACCATCATACCCAGCTCAAATCAAAGTTCGTAACATCAGATCTAGGTTATCTTGGTCCTTTGAGTCAGTGTTTCTATTTAGCAATTATGACCACACCTGGGGCAAGCCGTAGACATAAACATCCTTTGTTCTCCATCCTCATTGTGTTATACTTAGGAAATAATTCAGTAACACTTGTGTGTTCATTATTTCTCTTGTTGTGACAAAATAACAGACAAAAGCAAAGGAAGGGGGATTAATCTGATTCACAGTTTGAGGACAGGGTATATCCTGGCAAGGAAAGCATGGTGATAGAAATAGAAGGCAACTTGTCACATTGGATTAGCAGTCAGGAAGCAGAAAGAGATGAATGATAGTGTTTAGATCACTTTCTCTTCATTCAGTCTAGGACCCCAACCTACGGAATGTTACAGCCCACATTTAGGGTAGATCTCCCACCTTAATTATCGTATCTAGAAAGACCCTCATAGACATGCCCATAGGTTTGTCTCCTAAGTAATTCTCGGTTCATCAAATTGATGATTTTAACCATAACAAATAGTCAAGACCTTAATAATAACCCTTTGCATCATCTTCTTTTAATAGTACCCTATCTTCCATGTCTTCCTTTGGGTACTGAAGTGACTGGCCACAATCTAAAAAATCCTGAACCGTCAATACTACTCAATAACATTGTTAGATTTTTAATTTCTTCAGGTACTTTGACCTTCTCTTCATACCTTTATTGGTTTCCTCCAGCCTCCAACCCAGCAGTGTGTATGGTGGTTCATACCTCTAATCCTAACAACTCAGGAAAATGAGGATTGAAATTTGAAGCCACACAGCTTAGGCTCCATGGGGGGATCTATCTCAAACAAAACCTACCACCAACAAAATCCACTCCAAATTTTCTCTTTCCAGTTCTCTCAAAGCATGTGAAATTAAGTTACAGTAAAATTTGAAAACATCAGGAAGGATCATATTTGAAATTTTGATATTTGAAAATATCTGCCTCACTGAAACATGTGGAGCAGTTAACTGCTATTAAAGATTAAAAACAGAGAAAGCAGATAAAGCAGGGGGCAGTGGGGATTATAGGTCAATCTAAGAAGTCCACATTAGGATAGTGTTTCAAGCAGAAGAATAAAACAGTATGATCCTTGTTCTCAAATAGATAGCTGGATACGTCATAGAGCATGACTACAATGGCAAGAGCTAATTATGAGACTATCTCAGAAATCCAGGTGGAGAATAATAAAGACTTGAACCAGTTTATGACACTGGAGATACAAGTGGTCAAGTCTGGGTGTATTTTGAAAGTAGACACAACAGGTTCAGCAATGAGAGCAAACAGCATACCTCTTGATTGATGACTACAGACACACTGTGAGCCTCCTCACGGTCATGTTTACCTTGCTGTGATAAGATTGTATCTGTTCAAACCATAAGCCAAAATAAACACTTTTACCATTAGGTTGATTTTTGTCAGCTTTTTTTTTTTTTTTTGGTCACAGCAACAAGAAAAAGAAAAGTGATATAGAAAATTGGTACCATGGTGCTGTGATGAGCCCAACCAGGTGGTTCTTGGGCTTTGTGGAGGAATTTGAATAATTTGTCATGATAGGCTAATGAAACCTTAGAATATTGTAAGCAGATCTTAAAGGGCCATTCTGATGAGAGTTTGGAAGAAAGTCAAAAGAAGTACAGTGGAGGCCAGGCTCATGAGGTTTTGGAATGGAGTGAGACAAGATTTCTCTATGTAACAGCCCTGGCTGGCCTGGAACTTGCTCTGTAGACTAGGCTGACCCAGAACTCACAGAGATCTGCCTCCCCAGTGTTGGAATTAAAGGTATGTGCCCTAAGGAGTGAGACTCTCAATGTGCTAGATGCCACTTGTGTTTGAGTCTAGCAAAGAACTTGAGTATCTGCTGTTCATGTCCTGAAATTTTTGAATGAGACTGAATTCTAAGGTAGTAGACTACCATTTTGGTATTGGAAATTTCAAGACAGTGTATCTTTGAGGCTGTGTCACAGTTACTGCTCACTGTTCTCAGTCAATGCAACAGTGACAGCATACAGTTAGGAGAAATCTGCAACTCAACTAAGAAAGGAGTGTGAGTTTTAAAAGTAGGCATGAATAAATCAACTGTGAGTGTCAGATGAATTAATACTAGTAAAGAGAAACCTATCACTGTTCAGTGGAAAAATAGGAAAGATGCCCTGAGGATAAGACTCCACTACTGAAGACTTCAACTTGTAAAAGTCAAAATTCACTTCCAAAGCTTAATTGAAAATGCTGCTGAAGCTTTTTCCCCCAAGTCAGCCACCACATTGCATAGAGGCATCTAGAGCTGTAATAAAAGAGACCACACCACATCTGAACCTGGCAGCAGACCTTGGAAGCATCATTCCTGGAGCTGGCTTTGTAGACATTCAAATGTAATAGTTAAAAAGTCATGAAGACATATTTATTATTTCCAAAAGCTGCCAAGGCCAGGCAATGTGAAGCAAGGTCAGATCCTCTACAAGGACCCCGAGGAGATCATTGCATGAAGCTGTCAATGAAGACTAAATTACTACAGTGGAGCTGGCATAGTGAGTGGTACACACCTCTAATTCCAGCACTGGAGAAGCAGAGGCAGGCAGGGCTACATGGAGAAACTCTGTCTTCAAAACACTAAAACAAAACAAAACAATGAGAACCTTAGGATGATGAAAATACCACAGCCATGGGAGATCATCTAAGGAAAGCTGCAGGCAAAAAACAGATAGCTCAAGGGAGAATCTGCAATGTGCTAATGTCCATAGAGATAGAGGGGTGGAACTCTCAAGCCTGTTGGAATGAATATAGGTAATGCCAACATAAATTGTGATGTGTACCATGTGCTGGAGGATTTGTTGTTTTTCTTACTGAGTTTTGGTCTTGTTTGGGCTATTTATTCCTTATAATCACCCTATTTATTTCTTTTGGGTTGTGAATGCTTATTCTGTACCATTGTGTATATTCAGTATGCAACTTATTTATTTTATGGGTAGTTAGGTCACAGTTGCTGTGAGTCTCAGAAGAGACTTTGAACCTTGGAATTTTTTTGAATTTTTGTTTGACAGTATCATATTTATATAATGAATTTTGTTTTCATACCCCCATTCCCATTTCTCATCTCCCTCTCTTACCCACTGAAAGTCTTCTCAAGAGTTTCCACTCCTACTTTTATGGGGTGTGTGTCCCACTAAATTTATTTAGAATTTCTTGCCTGAGGGTACTGGGAGATTATTTACTATAACAAAAGAACTGCTTATCAGTAGCTATACTGTAGAAGAAAATGACATCTTCCCCAACAACAGTTGACTGCTACTTAAAAAAGGTGTTGGGCCTCATGGGCCCTCCCCAATCCATGATGAAAACAATGGTCACAGGTCCAACCATATCTGGGTCTCATATAGATAACTAACTACAGCTGCAGTTCATGAGTGCAATGACTAGGTCATGTCCAACAGATGACTTTTTGTTACATATCTCCCCATTTTCTGGCTCTTACATCCACCTTCTCCCTCCTTCTGCATTTATCCCTGAGCTTTAGAGGAGATGATATAGCTGTTGGAATTTAGAATGAGCCTTTGAGGACCAGAAATGGAATGATGTGCTTTGGTGTACAGCTGACAAGTGGTAGATTGTAATGATCATCTCCATCATTACTTTGAGTTTGATTAATTTGGACTCACCTAATGGATACATTTCTGGGCATATCTTTGGAATGTCTTTGAGATAGGTTTAACTGAAGAGGAAAGGCCAAATATGGGTGGCACTATATTGTGGACTAGGTTCCCAGACTAAAGAATAAGGGAAAAGGGAAGAAGTTAACAAATACCAGTACTCATTATCTGCTACCTGACTGCAGAAGCAATATAACCAGTCACTTCATGCTCCTTCTACAACTGTGCCTTCCTCTCCATTATGCACCATATCTCTTCATCATAAGCCAAAATCAATCCTTTCTCCAAATGAGGAAAATTTCTGTAAGTTTGGCAGTACATAGAGGAATCAAGATGCCTACAAGATTTAGGGCTTGATCAACTAAGACATGTGGTAACAGTTACTAAAAAGACATTGTTTTCTTATCAGGCATCAAAGTAGAATTATTAAGTAGATAATTCCATGTACTAATGTTCAAAACAAAACAAAAGATTTAGATATGGAGGTGGGATTTTTTTTTTTAAAAAAATCTTTTTTACCTTGCTATTTGCCTAGAACTGGAACTATAGACAGTTGTGAGCTGCCATGTGGATGCTGGGAATTGAACCTGGGTCCTCAGGAAGAGCAGCCAGTGCCCCTAACCCCTGAGCCATCTCTCCAGCTCCCTGGAGATAGGATTTTTACAAGGGTTGATAGTGACATTATTGAGAAGCAGAATAAGATAATGGTGAGGTACTGAAGCTACTGAGGAGATCAGGATATACCACTATGCCTTGAGTTGCTGTCTGTAATCTTACAAAAATTATTGACTCTATGAGCTTTACTTCAGGGGATCATAATTCCTAGTCTCACAGGACTATTCATAGCAGCAGGAGTATAACTCTTAAATAGAGTGTTTGCCTAGCATGAGTGAAGCTCTAGGTCCAATTCCCATCAATACATACACACTGCTTGTATCAAATGAAAAAACTGTACTTCAAGTAGTTAAGGCTAGATGCACACATTTAATCCTAATATTTAGGAGGCAGAGACAAGTGGATCTTTGTGAATTTGAGACTAGTGTGGTCTACATATCGAATTCCAGGACATCAGGGGATAACCAGTGAGATCCTGTCTCAGAGAATAAATAAAATATTAGACTCAGTATCTTGCATATAGTTAAGTACTCACAAAATTACAACTTTTAAAAAATGCCAGGGAAGTTTGCAACTTTAATCCAATACTTGGGAGGCAGAAGCAGGCAGATCTTTGAGTTCAAAGCCAGCCTGGTCTACAGAGTGAATTCCAGGACAGCCAGGGCTACACAGGGAAACTATCTCAAAAAAACAAAAACCTGTCATAACCACCTGCACCCTTGAGAAAATTATAGCCAATTAGATTTAAGCCTTTTCTGTTATATTTTAATTAGGCTAATATGTATATACTCTAGATCCTCCTTTTTGGAGAGTATGTATGTATGTGTAGTGTGTGTGTGTGTGTGTGTGTGTGTGTGTGTGTATGTGTTGACCAGAGATCAATATCAGTTTGTAGGCACAAGTTTCTGTCCCTCCAGAAACTCAAATACCTAGCAGCCACTTCCCAAATAATTGACTCAGAGGTTTAATATTATAGTAACTGTTGGGCCAGTAACTCAGGCATATTACTGACAAGCTCTTACTCCTAAATTAACCCATAATTCTTTTTTTTTTTAGCATAGGCTTTTTTTTTTAAGATTCTTTTATTTATTTATTTATTTATTTATTTGCCTTGGTGTTTGCCTGGAACTGGAACTACAGACAGTTGTTAGCTGCCATGTGGGTGCTGGGATTTGAACCCGGGTCCTCTGGAAGAGCAGACAGTGCTCTTAACCGCTGAGCCATTTCTCCAGCCCCTAACCCATAATTCTTATCTATGTTTAGCCACATGGCTTGTTACCTTTTCTCATTGCAACATTTTCATCTTGCTTTTCTGAGTCTGGCTGGCATCTCTTCTTTCCTCTTCCCAAAATTCTCCTAGTCTGGTTGCCCTGCCTCTGCTTCCTGCCTAGCTATTGACCAATCAGCATGTTATTAAACCAATATTAGTAACAAATCTTTACAGTGTACAAAAGCATTATCCTCCATCATTTGTCTTCCTTGATTGCTTTCCACCTTAGTTTTGGAATTTGGTTTCTGACCAAAATTGGAACTTGTCCATTTGGCTAGGCGGCCTGCCCATTGAGCTCCAGGGATCTGCCTATCTCTACCCCTCCAGGGCTGGAGTGACAGATGCTAGCTGCCTACCTGCCATTTCACATGAATGCTGGGGATCAGATTCAAGTCAGGCACTTTACCAATTGAGACATATCCTAAATCCCTCATCTAATTTCTAGAAAAAAAAATCCATCCATCTTTTTTCTCAGAAACTTTCTCTGTGATCTAATTAATCTCTTTAAATCTAACATTATAAGCAGTGTCAGAATGCATCTAAAATTTTGGTTCTCTTACTCTAAGATAAGCTTTCATAATCAGGTTCTTGGCAATAGTCATTCCACTCACATTTGGAAAGTATCTTAGATTGAAGTTAGCTTATGGTGTATGGTGCTATTTCAGGAAAACCAGTAGAACAGCTTCTCTAAGGTCCCAAATTGGCCAAGGAATGACCTACATACATTATTAGGGTATTGTTTTTTCTTTTAATGATTTACTCTGAAAGGTATTGCCTGTGTTGTTGTCTCAAGTATGATGATTACTGGGTGGAAGTATAGTAGTCTGTAAACAACAGGATATGGTCCTTGAAAAAATAAATTAGTACTTCCTTGGTGCAGGAAAGAATCATTTTTGGCAATGCAGTTGACTCTTTTAAAATTTATTATTTTAGGTACATTGGTATTTTGCTTGCATGTATGTCTGTGTGAAGATGTCAGATCTTAGAATTACAGACAGTTGTGAGCTGCCATATGGGTGCTGGGAATTGAACCAGGGTCCTCTGGTAGAGCAATTAGGGATCTTAACCACTGAGCCATCTCTCCATACCCAATGTAGTTGACTCTTATTTCTATATCTGAATGTGGTTTGAAAAAAATTACTAGCGCCAAAATAGTAATGACTTCTCCTTCCCAACTACAACTTACTTCTCCTTTATCATTTCTTGTTTGATTGTTATTTTAGACAAAGTTGCACTGTGTGCCCCTGGCTGGCTTAGCACTCACAGAGATCCACCTGCCTCTAGGATCCCACCTGCTGTGATTAATGACATTAGCTGAAACATCTAGATTCTTTTATGCCATTTGTTTGTTTGTTTTTGAGACTGAGTCTTGCTATAGAGCTCAGGCTGGCTACAGACTTGTAGCAATCACTCTGCCTCCACCTCTTACTGTTGAGATTATAAGCATGTGCCACTATAACTAGAAAAGGACATGTTCTAATAAAGTTCAAAAAGACTTCTTTATGGGTACCTGTTTCTCTAGTTTATTATGTTGCCTTGTAGATGTATTTGGGTAAATTAATGAATTTATTTGCACTTGCCAAACCAAATACATATTCTTTCGCCACTGTTTGGACAACTATCTTTGTAGCTTCTTATGGCTCCAGACTTTCAGACTGAAGAAGTTGTCCTCTTCCACATATTTGCTCTGGAACACACACACACACACACACACACACACACACACACACACACACACACATACACACAGAGAGAGAGAGAGAGAGAGAGAGAGAGAGAGAGAGAGAGAGAGAGAGAGAGAGAGAGAGAGACTGAGTAAATAATTAAAAAAGAAACCACATTAGACTTTCCCTGCCCTCTTCATTTTTTAATCTGTTGTTTCCTCTGCCTAACCACTCTGCTTATGTAATCCATGTGTTTCAAAATGGCTGTATTTCAAATCATTCCAAACTTGGCATGTAAAACCTAGAATTTGAATTATCTTTGTATCGCCCATTTGCAGCAATAATCCACATGTTTGCTAATGTGGAGTCAATTAACTATAAAGCTGAAGCTATAGACCAATAGTCATTTATTGACTTCTTACCTCAAAGTACAATGGATCTTGCCAACATTAAATAAACATTGCTATCTCCTCTGCTAATTCTTTTAGGTCTCTATGAAAACTTGAAGGCTATAAGAAAGAGAAAAAAGAGGAAGAGAAGGTCGAATATCTGTTTCATCTCTGCCATTCCTTATCTGGGACTTCTCTGAGGCACATGTCCATCTCATCTCCCACGTCTCCAGCTTTTAATGCTGCATTGCAAGTTAAGATTGATACAGAAGTCAAAACGAACAGTCTACAAAGCCCACGGTGCAGCTTGCTTGTCACTGCATGAAGGACTGCAGATTGAAATTAGCTGTCACAGCCCAGAAATAGCAGTGTTAGGTGTATCCCAAGAACACCAAAACTTTCAGAAATGAGAAAGCTTGTCTTCTGCCTTTTACTTATTTTGGTTTTTTTGTTCTTTTGGTATCTTCTTTTGGAAACAATACCATGATTTAAAAGTCATAATAAGGCTTGAGATAGACAGTACTACATTTGTTTAGGCAAACACAAAGGTGTATGCTCAGTTCTCAACACCAAACAACTACAACCAGCACAATCACCTTTTGCAACTCCAGGAACCAAATCTCACCTCTTCCAGTCATTTTTCAAGATGACAGAGAACAAGTTTCTCTGTACCATCAGGCAATATCAGTAGAGCATTAATGGAAAGTTTATAGTATGACTTCTTATCTAGAATTCTCTATGAATTGCTTCACATTTTGCTTTTATGAACAGAAACTTTTGAGCTGTCAAGATGACTCAGTGAGTTGGGATTTCTAACTGAGCCTCATGGCATGAGCTTGATCCCTGGGACCCACGTGGTGGAAGAAGAACCAGTTCCTGCAAGTTGTCCTTTGACCTACATATGCACATGCACTTACATGCATACACACTAACTGTAAAGAAATAGGAAGTTTAACATGCTTAGATCTGTAACATATTCTGCTATTGAAACACTATAGTTCACATTTTAAAGAATTTTAAAGGACAGTAAAATACTTAAATCACTACATTGTCTCTCTGTATTGCTAAATAAAATGATTTCAAAGTGCTGTATTATCATTTGATATATACAACACATATCAAATCATATATGGGCACATTTTCCAAGGCATATGAAAGTTGGAATCTTTGTAACTTTCTACATGAATATATGTGAGAAGTTGCAAGTGGAGAGAATCAGACACACTGAATTATGTTGTAAAGAAGTAGATGTTCTGAGAATTTTTTTTAGGTACTGGGAATTGAACCCAGGGCTTTGTGGCTAAAATAAGTCCATTCCCTTTATTCATCTATTTTTATTTGTGGGTTTTGTTTTTTGAGACAAGCTCTCTTTCTGTAGCCCTGGCAATTCTGGATGTGTAAACCATACTGACCTTGAACCCATAGAGATCCACCTGCCTCTGCCTCCCAAGTACTGGAATTAAAAGTGTGTGCCACCATACCCAGCTTTGGGGAATTTTTTTTTGTTTGGTTTGCTTTGGTTATTTTCAGACAGGGTCTCCCTGTGTAGTTCATGCTGGACAGAATTTGAGACTGCCTTCTTGCCTTGACCTCCAGTGTACTGGACTTACATGGACATACATCACTGTGCCTGCCTCTATTCAGCTATTAAAGACACCATCATGTAGCAGTTAACATCATAAGCTTCAGAGCTGGAAACCCCACAAATTATGTGTCCTTAAGCAATTTATTTACTATCTTATGAGCCTGATATTTCATCTGAATATAAAATAGGAATAATTGCTTTCTTTATTAATTAATTTAACAAATGACTAAATAGAAAGGATTCATGTCATAAGTAACACAGAAATACAAATCTTTGTTTTAGAAGGCCTACATATGTACAAAGATAGCCTCTTTGTCTGGTTTAAGTAGGTGGTCCTTAAATCACTTCCAAGCAGTATTCATTTGCCAAAGTGTTGAAAAGATCACCATGCTTTTATATATTAGTTAATTCAACAAGTCAGCCATCAATATGTCAGGCATGATGCTAGCTATTTAGGTTAAAAAGAAATCATTTCAGCCATTGGCACGCTCATAGACTAGTAATAAACAGATTTTAAGCCATGAATCATATAATAATATGTTAAGTATTAATACCATAGTAGATGATAATCTGAATGTTGGGAAACAAGAAGATAGGAATCTGACTCAGAGTAGGAAGCAGACAAGACTGTCAAATTTCTAAGTGTTGTGAATGGCCTGAGTTGAGTATTTGTGGACAAATAATTAGTATTCTGTAAAGAATTTGAATGTAGGTGTAATGATAACAATATGGAATTGTGGCTGGAGAGATGGATTAGCATTAAGAGCATTGGTTGCCCTTTCAGTGGACTAAAGTTTGATTTCCAGTACACATGTGTCTTTTATGTAGCTGTGGCAAAAAAAAAAAAAATCATGACCAAGGAAACTTATAAAAGAAAGCTTTGATTTGGGGTTCACTTTGCAGCAGGCATGGTGCTAAAGCAGTAGCTGAGAGCCCATATCTGATCCTCAGGCAGGAGGCAGAGAGTCAGCTAGTATGTATGACACTGGCTTTGAAACCTCAAAGCTCACCCTCCGGGGCACACCTCCTTCAACAAGACGGTATCTAATCCTTTCCAAACAATTTCAAACTTCAGACCAAGCATTCAAAAATATGAGCCCAGCTGGGAGGAGGGGCAGCACACGACTTTAATCCCAGCACTCAGGAGACAGAGGTAAGTAGATCTCTGTGAATTCCAGGCCTGCCTGGTCTACAGAGTGAGTTCCAGCGTTGCCAGGACACAGAGAAACTCTGTCTTGAAAATAAATAAATAGCCTATGGAATAATTCTCTTTCAAACTACCACACATATGTTGGCACACAACCATCTGTAACTCTAGTCCAAGGGAATCCAATACTCTCTTCTGGCCTCTTCAGATATTGTACCCAGATGATGCTATCCAAAGTGTGCTTGTCCTATTCAATGGGCAATACTTTGAATGTTTAATTCAACCATATGCTATTTTAATATAGGCCAGAAATGAATGGAAATTTGTATATTCGATATAACACATTCATTTTACTCTTGAATATAGAATCAAGAATATGAGTACTGGTGCAAATTGTTTCCTTCACAAAGATGTTCCTTATAAATCAGCTTATCAAAACTTAAGTACTCGGGGCTGGAGAAGTGGCTCAGCGGTTAAGAGCACTGTCTGCTCTTCCAGAGGACCCGGGTTCGATTCCCAGCACCCACATGGCAGCTAACAACTGTCTGTAATTCCAGTTCCAGGCAAGACACCAAGATAAATAACTAAATAAATAAAGAAGTTTTTTTTAAAAAAAAAAAAAAAAAAAAACTTAAGTACTCACCCTGATCTATATGCCAAAGATCTGAAGGAGAATGTTAGCCAATAAACACTAAGAAATTGAAGTCCAACAGAAGCTGAAGACTTCAGCAGCCTATGAAGAACAAAATCTTGCCAAGAACTATGTAAACAAACCTGGACTCAAACCTTCCCGCAGCCAGGCAGACAGATGGGAAATCTAGCCTTGGCCAATATTCTCTCTGCGCCCTTGTGATTCATACTGAGATAGACAACCCAGCTAGGCAACAACCAGATTTTGATAAATATTAAAATAATATTGGTTTTTATTTTTTGTTTACTTTTGAGACATCTCACATGAACAAGGCTGGCAATAAGCTTACCATGTAGTCAAAGATGACCTTCAGTTTATCACTGAAATCCTCTTGCCTGTACCCTCGGAGTGCTGAACTTACAGATACGTCACCACAACACATCATAGAGTGATGAAGATCAAACTCAGGGCTGAAGCTAGGAAAGAACTGTGCCAAGGAAGTGACAGCCTCAGCCCCTGTTGTTGTTTAATTTACCTTCAGTCAATTATCTTGCCTTGCAAATGACTCAAGGGATAACAAAACAAATAATACGGACTGATTATTCACTGTAATAAGAACCTAGTGCTTCTTGAATTTGACCTGTGGAGTGAGTCTAGTGTGATACAGCAGGAGCACAATCTCATCCTATGAAGACAAAGGTAAGTATAAAGAAAATACACAATTAGTAGAACTTGGTGAACGTTAAACAACTAAGGGTACTCTGAGCCTTAGGAAGCAATGATGCTAAAGGCAATATCTATAAGCAAATATAGATGTATATGATTACATACCTGGGAGATTTTATCTGCAAAAACAATACCACAAATAAGACAGAGACAAACTGAGGAAAATACTTGCAACATGGTTCAATCATCTTTGATGTGTAAAATTTTCATACGAATTTAAAAGAAATTTATTCACACATATTAATATGCTTGAAAGTTGGATATAAACAGAACTCCAGATGCCCAAGAAAATTGCAAAGAACGTCAGTTTTATTGCTGTTGTTTTTATTTAGTTAATTTCGTTTTTTCAAGCAAGGTCTTTCTATGTAGTTCCGGCTGTCCAGGAACTCACTATGTAAACAAGGCTGGCCTCAAATTCAGAGAGATCTGCCTGCCTCTGCCTATCAAATGCTTAGATCACAGGCATGTGCCACCATACCTGGCAAATGTAATTAAAAAAGAAAAACAAGTTACTATTTTAACATATTTAAACATTTCACTTCTTTTTTTCATCTTTTATTAAGTTTTTTTCTGAAATTAAAATATAATTACATAGTTCCCCCTCCTCTTTTTATATTTTATTTTGTGTTCATTGGTGTTTTGTTTTGCTTGTTTTGCTCTGTGTAAGGGTGTCAGAAGCCCTGGAACTGGAGTTACAGATAGTTGTGAGCTTCCATGTGGGTGCTGAAAATTGAACCCAGTCTGGAAAAAGTCAGTACTCTTAGCCACTGAGCCATCTCTCCAGTCCTCCCTCCTCTTTTTACTATTAATTAAATTTATTCATTTACTTTACATCCAAACTGTAGTTTCCTTTCCCTCCTGTCCTCCCATTCTCCAGTCCTCCTATGGGTGTCAACAAAGCAGGGCATGGAGGCTGGAGAGATGGCTCAGAGGTTAAGAGCACTGGCTGCTCTTCCAGAGGTCCTGAGTTCAATTCTCAGTAACCACATGGTGGCTCACAACTATCTATAATGAGATCTGGTGCCATCTTCCGGCATGCAAACATATATACATGCAGACAGAACACTGTATTCATACATAAATAAATCTTAAAAAAAAAAGCAAGGCATCTCAAGTTGAGGTAGAACTAAGTTTCTTTCCTTGTTTTAAGGCTGGGTGAGGCAACCCAGCATGAGGAATGGGTTCCTAAAAGGAGCCAAAGCTTTAGGGACAGGCCCTGCTCCTGCCATGAGGAGTCCCACAAGTAGATCAAGATCTACAGTCCCACAAGTAGATCAAGATCTACAGTCCCAAAAGCAGGTCAAGATCTACAGTCCCACAAGCAGATCAAGCCACACAGTCAGCACACTTATGTAGAGGGCCTAGGTCAGGCCCATGCAGGCTCCCTAGCTGTTGGTCCAGAGTCTGTGAGCTTTGGCAGTGAGGGTACACACACAACATAGCTGTTCCCCCCCAACACCTTTTGAAGTGTTGGGGGGGTGGATTTTTGAGACAAGTTTCTCTGTGTAGCCCTGGCTGTATTGGAACTCAGAGATCTGCCTGGCTCTGCCTCCCAAGTGCTAGGATTAAAGACATGCACCACCATTGTCCAACTTAGAGCTGTTTATTTTAAATATTAAATTCTACCCTCATTACCCCTATGCAAAAGAAGAGGCAGAACGTAAAATGTCAGAATGATTGTAATGACAGTCGAAAGATTTGCCAAGGGACAGAAAGACAGACAACAAGCAAATGCACTTCTTGGTGTGCGAACAGTTGCAGAGGTCCTGAAGGACCTGCTTTGGACTTGTGTGGCCGTTTCTGTTTGCAAAAGGCTTTAGTCCTTAATCCTATCTGCCCATCTTTGACCTGTCTGGGCCTTCCAATGGCCTGCATCTTAAGGAGTGAGAGTGGGTGGGGAGCTGCTGAAGTCCTAATTCTGCTTTCCTTCTTTTTTTAAGACACTAGACTTGAGAAATGCCAGGACACATGAGTTCAAGTAATAAGAAGACAGTCGGAAAAGAGAGAGCACTAGTGGACTAGACTGATCTTCCCCTTTTTTTCTTTGAGTGTGTATGTAGGGATTGTGTACATGTGGGTGTGAGTGAAGTTGAGAGTGGAGGCCGGAAGTCAATTTTAAATAGCTCCTTTATCATTCATCCCTTATTTTTATTTATTTATTTAATCTTTTGAGACAAGGTCTCTCACAGGACTGGAGCTCTATGATTTGGCTAGACTATCTGGATGGCAAACCCCAAGGATCCTCCTCTCTCCACCTCCCCAGGGCTGCTGAAGTTACCTGCACCCTCACACCTGGCTTTTATGTGGGTGCTAGATATCTGACTCAAGCCCTGATGTGCACACAGAAGTCCTTCATCACTGAGCCCTTGTCCCAGCCCCTCTACTGCCTTTTCAAAGATCAGCCTATGATAATAAATTACTGCTGTGGAAACTACACAGTGTCTACAAAATGAAGAGCAATAATCTGCTATATTGGGCACAACCACACTAACTGATGGGTGGTCAAAGATGTTTATAATCCCAGCACTCAGGAGGCTGGGAAAGGAGGATTACCCTAAAGGCAAGCCTAGATTACACAGTGAGCATGTCATAATTAATAATTAATAATAATAATCACTATTATTTAAGTGGGTTACCACCAGAAAATGTTACATGCATTTAGAGTGGACCCTCTTGCTTTAAGTAGCTTGATCAGAAAAATCCCCCACAGGACTGCCCAACAACTTGCCTTTTAGTTTGCATACTCAGTAAACGAATATTGACCAATATATTTAGCTGCTATCAAAAACCTTTAAACCCTGTCTGTCTCAGGCTCAGTGGCAGAGTGCTTACCCAGTACACCCAAGTGCCTGGGTTCCCAGCATGGAGTCATCCTCAATCGGGCATTTGCTCCTTTAATCTTGTTTTTATTGGAATAATAGGATAGAGGCCCTGGAGTCCCAAGTGCTTGGTTTCAAATTCTGAGCCACCAGTAACTATGTGATCTCACTTTTAACTTTATTGGCTTCATTTGTAAGGTAGAGAAGCTAATCATACTTGATTTGTAGGTGTGGGTAAAGATTCTATGGGATATATTATCTATAAAATGCTCAACACAATTCTTGGCACACACAGAAAATATTTGAAAAACATTAGCTAGTTATTATTCAAAGAAAACAGACATGGCAACATGATGGGCAGAAATGTCACTAAAATAAGAGGTCGAAGAATCTGAATTGGAGTTTAGTTTCAGAAGAAAAGACAAGTGCATGGGTGGCGAAGGCAGGCCTGAGTCAGAACTACATAATAGCAGGAAACTGGACTCGGGCGAACTGTAAAGTGTTTGTGTTTCTGTATATCTGGGGATACAGAGGAATTGAGGACCATGTAGGTTTAGTTAAAGTGACTTACTCTTGCTTAGCTTGCCCAGGGCAAATGGGGCGGGGGGTGGGGGGGTGGGGGGTGGGAAGAGCTGAAATCCAAAGTATAGACAGATATAGAAAGGGATTGAGGACACCTGGGCTGGAGAGAAGCCTTAGCTGGTAAAGTGTTTGCTGTCCAAGCATGCTAACTATGTGAAATATCAGTCCTGGTGACTCATGTCTATAATCTCGGGGCTAGGGAGGCAGGGAGATGAAGCGTAGCCGATCTAGTGGAGTCAGAGCTTTGGGTATACGAGAGTCCTTATCTCAAAACCAAGTTGAGTGGACTAGGAGAGGTGACTCAGTCACTGAGAGTACCTGGTGCTCACACAGAGGACCCCAGTTTGCTTTCCAGCATGGGCAGAGATTCTCAACTGTCTGTAACTCCAGTTCCAGGGGACTTAAGTCCCTGTTCCGGCTTCTGTAGAAGTATGCACATGGTATGCTTGCAAACACACAGGTAAGACACTCATAAAATTAAAAAAATAATAATAATAAGTCTTTTTTTTTTTTAAAGAAAAACTTATGATGAAGCAATTGAGAAGATCTCTAATGTTAACCTCTAGCTCTTGGATGTACACACACATAAAGGTTGGAAGTATTCAAAATTATTGATTAGTTTTATAGCTGAAAGGAACTCCAATGTAACGTAAGGGAAAATTGAAACTCATAAGATAAACTTGACTCCCTTATCTCCAGAGTGGCCAGGAGCCAAACTGACAGGAGAGTTTGAGTTCCTTACTTTATAGTGCAGTGTTCACTGATGTGAGTTCTTAAAATTCAATGTTTGGGGGGCTGGAGAGATGGCTCAGCGGTTAAGAGCACCGTCTGCTCTTCCAGAGGACCCGGGTTCGATTCCCAGCACCCACATGGCAGCTAACAACTGTCTGTAGTTCCAGTTCCAGGCAAACACCAAGGCAAATAAATAAAAATAAAAGTATTTAAAAAAAATTCAGTGTTTGGGATAGTCCCTTAGAAAACCCAGTCCATGCATTTCTTAATCCCTCCTTGGGACTAATGGTAGATTGATATAATAGTATTTTTTAATGTTTTTATTTTTTATATTTTTTTTATTTTATGTGAATTGGTGTTTTGCCTGCATGTATAACTGTGTAAGGATGTCAGATCTTGGAATTACAGAGAGTTGTTAGCTGCCATGTGGATGCTGGGAATCGAACTCAGGTCCTCCAGAAGAACAGTCAGTGATCTTAACTGCTGAGCCATCTCTCCAGCCCTAATGTTTTTATTTTTAATTTATTAAACATATGTTTATTTGGGGAGGCCTATAGAGGTCAAAAGAGTGACCTGAGGAGGTCAAAAGACAACACTGAGCTGCCAGTTCTCTGTCTGCTACACGGGGCCCAGGGATCTAACCTAGGCCATCATCTTACCAGCTCAGGGTAAAAAAAAAAACTATGAATAGTGCGTGCTCCTCAGAGATACACTTCTTGGACTTCATCTCCAGAGATTTTGATTAAATATGGCGAAAACATGAGATCTGTATTGTTAAAAAAAACTACCCAGATATTTTCTTGATAAATCAAGACCTACCTAGCATGTCATCTGTCCATAATTGTAACAGGTATCTGGAATAACCAGCTTGCAAGAGTCCAGCAGTATAGTGTGTGCTTGTCATCCTAGCATTTGGGGAGGCTGTGGCTGAGAGATTATGAATTTGAGCCAAGCAGAACAAAGAAACAGACAACATGAAAAAGAAAACCGAGAGAGAGAGAGAGAGAGAGAGAGAGAGAGAGAGAGAGAGAGAGAGAGAGAGAGAGGAATTTCTAAGAAGCAAAGCTTTATTTTAGGCTCACAGCCCATGGTCATTTGATGCTTTTTTTTTTTTTTTTTAAGCCAGGCTGTCTGTCAAGGCAGAGAGCATGTGAAATAGCAAAACATTCATTTCATAGCAGCTGAGAAGCAAAGAGAGAGACCAAAAAGGGCCAAAGTCCCAGTTTCCTTTAATAATATATTCCTGTGGCTGAAGTGATGGTTCAGGAGTAAGAGTACTTAGGTGCTACATGTATATGGTTCCCAATATATATACACAGGCAAACCACTCACACATAAAATTTTAATTATTTATTTTATTTGGTTTCTTACTATTTTTTGACAAACATTCTTTAATTTCCTCTGGAAATTTCCTTAAAAGTTTTTTTTTTTTGTTTTTGTTTTTGTTTTTTGAGATAACACCATTAGCTTTAACCAGTCAGAGAAAGAATCATTGACTTACCCATCCTGAGATTGGTTCCACAGATAGCATAGATTTTAAACTAGCTATTAAACCTGCCTATGTCTATTGGCCACATGCACCTGGATGGATGTGCGGTCCTTGGCACTGAGGATGAGGTTGCTCTTAGAGCATCATCTCCTCAGCACTTACAAGTCTGTGAACTTGCTGGTGTAATTATGCACGTAGAGGCTAGGCTTGCTCCCTCCTGGTCCAGTGTAGGCAAAGAAAGCAATACTTATTTTATTATTTTATGTGTGTGGATGTTTTACATGTATGTTGGTCTATGCACTAAAACCCACAAAAAGACAGATAGAACCAACTCCATAAAGTTGTCTTCTAACCATGTCTGGAACCTTCAGAGGCCAGAAGTGGGCACCAGACCCCCTGAGACTGGAGTTACAAATGGTTATGAGCCACCATGTAGGTGCTGGGAACCAAACCCAGGTTCTCTGCAAGAGCAGCAAGTGCTCTTGATCACTGAGCTATCTCTCCAGCCCCAACTTAAAAATGTTTACAGTGGTGCTATGAGAAGATCACTTGATAAGCAATGACTGCTTGGGCTGAAGTGTCTGGTTCCTTGGGTTATCACTACAATGTCAGTCACATGACTGCCAGATCACTTAGACAGTCAGCAAAGCCTTTGCTGTTGTTTAGTTTGATTGATGGTTGAGGATAAAACCTGGGTCTCAGCACATAAAAATCAATCTATCTCCATCCAGGAAGAACTAGAGTACGATGTTTACAATAGCATACAGTTAATAGCAATGGGTCCACGGCAGAGGATCTGTTCCCTAGACGCATGCAAAGTCTGTAAGGTGAGGGCAGCAAAGCACAAATCGGGACGGGGAAAGCTTTGAAAGGAAGCAAGACTCAGGCATTGGAAAGCTATTGGAAGAACTATTGGAATTCAAAACACAGTTAGGCAAGCACAGAAAGGCAGCCTTCCATATAATTGTCCTGGGATGTCAAGGCTGTCTATTCTAATGCTTTCCTACAAGGACCGTGGACCAGTAAGGCACACATCACTGAGACAAGTCAACTGCAGATCTCACTTAGAATCGACTGAAACAGAATTCTGCTTGTTAAGAAGAAAAGGCTGAATTTAGACATCTAACCTAGTGGCATATAAAATAAAAGAGTCTGGAGGTAAAGAGATAATCTAGGAGCTAAGGCCCGAGATTCAATCTCCGTTACAGATCAATAAATAATATTGACAACCACAGGGCTGGAGTGCACCTGCTGCACTTGCAAAGAACCCAGGTTCAGCTCCCAGCAACTGCATGGCAGCTCACAGTCATCTCTAGGGAATCAGGTGAGCTCTTTTGGCCTCCCTGGCCCCAGGCACACACATGGTACACAGACATGTGCAGACAAATGCATACATTAAGCAAACTGATAAGCAAGGATTTTCAAGTGGATGACTAAAACGAATACATCCCTATTGAGAATATGACAGGGGAAGATCTTAGAATACTTTGATGTATATTTCTATCCTAAGAGCTTTGATTCATTTTTTTTAATGAAAGATGTTTTAATTTAATTCAAGACGTATTGAGTGTTTTGCCTGCTGTATGTGTGTGCATGTGTGTGTGTGTGTGTGTGTGTGTGTGTGTGTACCACATGCATGCCTGGTGCCTGTGGAGGTCAGAGGAGGGGGTGAGTCTTATGGAACTGGAATTACAGATGGTTGTGAACTGCCATGTGGGTGCTGGGAAACAAATGCAGGTCCTTTGCAAGAGCAATAAGTGCTCTTAACCTCTGAGCCATCTCTCCAGCCTTGGCCTTGATCTTAGGTATTTATCTAAGAGAACTGAACATTTATGTCCACAAAAGAGATTTTTAGGAATGCTTGTAACAAGTTCATTTATAATGGCTGAGAGTGAAAATAATCTAAAAGATCATTAAGAAAATGGAGAGTTATGGCACATTCATATAACTGAGCAGAGAAAAGGAAAATAAAATCCTATACTCAGAGAAATATATATAACATTCATGCACATTGAGCCAAAGACTAGAGACAAAGGAGTATTACATACATACATACATACTAAAATAAGATCTTATATAGCACAGGTTGACCTCCAACTCACAATGTATTTGAGGACAATCTAAGAATTAAGCTTCTGAACTTGCTGCCCCCACCTCCCACATGCTGGAACTACAGATGTTAATCACCATACCTGGTCTTATGCAGTGCTGGGGACTTTAAGAAATCCACAGAACTTGTGGCCTTGAACTCACAGAGATTTATTAGCCTCTGCCTCCCAAGTTCTGGGACTAAAGAAGGGCAGCATCACTGCCTGGCTCAAAAACTGATTTTTATCCTTAGCACCCCAACCCTTTCCGAACCTTCTTGTCCTTGTCTCTGGGAGCCAACTCGTCCCATCTGGCCAGCTGCATCTCAGGACACTTGTCTGTGATGAATGCTCTTTAGATACACTGGAGAATGACCCAGACTCTTCCTTGTCGGTTCTATTCTTTGTTCTCTGGGCCAAACTCCACCCTTCAAATCTTAGATTAAGTATCTCCCCTGTAAAAGCCTCCCTGACATATGGGTCAACTTGTTCTGGATTCATAGCAGTTTGTACCTTCTCTCTTGCAATTGAACACAATTGTAACTAATGAATTGTTTATGATAGAGTTGGCCTCAGCTATCAAATCATGAGCTCCAGAAAATGGGAAATAAATGTATCTTATTTCAAATCCACTGTAAGTTCAAGCCTTTAAGCAGTGTTTGTTAGAAAATGATTGAAAGAAAGTGAAGGAGATAAAAATAATGAGACTGGAACAATTAATTCTCTGTGTGTGTATATGTCTGTGTGTGTGTCTGTGTATGTGTGTCTATGTGTGTGCTTGTGTGTGTGTGTGTGTCTGTGTGTGTGTGTGTGTCTGTGTGTGTGTGTGTTCAGGTTAGCCTGGAGCTTCTTATGTAACCTAGAATGCCCTCAATGGTGCATCTATGAAATACCACGGGCTCCTTGACTTTGGCTAGTAGAATTTTCTCAAGGTTATTGAAGAAGGAAGAAATTTCTCCCCTTTTTTCTGGCTCATCTTTTTGCCCATTATATCATGATATGATTTGGATGTTGAATGTCTCCTCCAAAGGCCTGTATGTCAAAAGATTGGTCTCCAAGGGGACTCTGTTGAAATAAGTACATTGTGGGAGGATTAGTCAAACTGTCTCATCAAAAGAAATTACAGGGTTAGAGAAACAGCTCAGCTGTTAAGATTCCTTGCTGCTGTTGTATAGAGGACCCTGGTTCAGTTCCCAGCACCACACTGGACAACTCACTAATGTCCAAAACTCTACATGTGATACACATACATACAGAAAAACACTCATACATTTAAAAAATAAAAATAAAAAACTTTATAGAAAGCCATAGAGAAAGACATTCAGCCCTCCCTGACTTTAGGCCTCCATTATACAGGCTTGCATAGTGTGTATGCATGGGCTAATACACATATATGGACACACATATGCAACATATACACACATATTTCCTAAAATATCAGTGATTAATAATAATAATAATAATCTCCCACTAGGTGATGACGGTGCACACCTTTAATCCCAGCATTCAGGAGGCAGAGACAGGGAGATCCCTGAGTTCCAGGACAGCATGTGCTACACAGAGAAGCCTAGCCTCAAAACAAAAAACAAAAAAAATTGCAAAACATAAAACTGTTTTTACTAATAATTTCCTTTTTGAAATGTACTTTTTTTTAACATTTTAAACCCAGAGAAAAACTGAACTGGCACATTTCTAGACTGCATATTTTTCAGCTATCAGCATCTAGGCCTATTCCCTTTCTGTGTCTCCACAAATATTTATTTCTTCTTTTGGTCAAGCCATCTGAAATCAGGCAATACACACCATGATACATCTACCTCCTGAGCAGCAAGAATATTCTCCTACATACCCACATTGTTACTACATTCATCCAATACAAACACCAACATACTTTCTGAGCATAAGTTTCCCCAGTCATCAAAATAATGTTTAAACACATGTAGGAAATCAAGACTCACAGCATTTCATCAGCCTGTTACATGTTTCCAGTCTTCAGTTTGAACAGCCTCCCTCTCTGTCCTTCACAATATGCCCCCTTGAGTAGTCTGGACCAGTTGTCACCTAGAATCCCCGTTTTGGAATCCCCCATCCTGTGACTCTTTGTCTTATGAAACAGTCCGAACAGTGCTAAGCAAAACACTACAGTGGTGACTGTGTATACCTCCCACGGTGCCGAATCAAGAGGCACATTGTGTGGTACCATCTTGATAGCGGGACACTTGCCACATATTTCCATTGCAAAAGTACATATGCCTCTTGGAGCTAACAAACACTTTGGGGAGTGATAACTTGATATTCTGTTTCCAAAGAACTAGCCACTGGCATGAATTATACTGCTCATAATAAAATAAGGATTTGAAAATGTTCTCCGACTTTTTATAGTTTCTTCCCAAAGGATTTATTTTATAATGTGTGTGTGTCTGTGTGTGTGTGTGTGTGTGTGTGTGTGTGTGTGTGTGTGTGTGTGTGTGTGCAGGGGCCCAGGAAAGTCAGAAAGAGGCATTAGATTCGCGAGTGTTGGAATTACAGCTGTTTGTAAGGCACCTAACGTGGGTGCTGGGATCTGAATTCTGGTCCTCCAGTAGAGCAAGAAGTGTTCTTCACTTGGGAGACATCTTTTCAGTCCTACTACCTGACTTTTTTAAGACACAAGCATCAGTGTGCTTCCTGGGTTTATCTCAAATTCCTGGGTTCAGGTTCCTCCAGTCTCTGGCCACTGAGTGTTGGGGTGACACCACCATCACACCCAGCTCTATAGTCATTTTGCTGTTATGATTACACAGTGAAGGTCCTTAAAGTTTGTGTTCCTTTGGGGGAGGGGGCAAGAAAGGGTTTCTCTGTGTAGCCATGGCTGTCCAGAAACTCAATTTATAGACCAGACTGACATTGAACTCAGAAATATCCAGCTGCCTCTGCCTTCTTAGTGTTGAGATTAAAGCTGTGCACCACTATGCCTAGCAAAAGAAGTTTTATTTTGCACATTTAGGGCTTTAATCTTTCAGAATTTAGGAAAACTTAGTAGAAAGCAGGGGTCTGGCTGTGTCAGCCTCATTATTTGAACAGTCAATAGCTTCCTTGTTTCCATTTTTAATACTTTCTAACATGTCACATTTCCACATAAGCATGCCTGTTTCTTTTTTTTTTTTTTTTAAAGGATTTTTATTTATTCATTTATTTTGTATACAGTATACAGAACAGGGTACCAGATGTCATTATAGATGGCTGTGAGCCACCATGTGGTTGCTGGGAATTGAACTCAGGACCTCTGGAAGAACAGTCAGTACTGCTAACCTCTGAGCCATCTCTCCAGCCCCCGCATGCCTGTTTCTAAGCTTTCTGTTGTGTTCTGGGTTTGGTTAAATCTGTGGTCATAGTCTAATGTCTTATTACATATTTGATAAATCACCTCCATATAGATGATTCATATCTTATTTTTCAAATGTATCTTAGCCTCCATCCCATAACAGGGAGAAGGGAAAAGGTAACAGCTAATTCATAATTAATGTGGGTAAGCATACTACCACTGAGCCATGCCATTTAGGAGGTTCATTTTCATAATTATTTCATTCATTCTTAATTAATTCTAATTTTGTCAGGCCCACTGTGATTTCTATTTTATCTATTTCTTAAATGTTCTTAAAATGGAGACTATTTTTAAAAAATCATTCTGTTAACTGCATTCAAATTTAATTTGTTGTGATTTGGATAAAGAGACAAGTGAAATAAAGAGCATTTAAAGCATTTCTTGAAATTGTCATATCTGCTCTAAATATTTGAAAATGAACTTTCTTCCTTGCTCTCTCTCTTTCCCCATCTTCCTTTTTCTTTGACATGGGTTATCCTATCCGGCCAGACTGGATCACCCTGCCTTAGCCTCCTGAGTGAGTACTGGGATTTTAAGTATGCACCACCTAGCCTAGCTATTTTCTCTATGGTTGAGTGTGTCTTCTAGATCAAATCATGTTTTAGTTTCACTTCTGTTGCTATGATGAAAATACCCTGACAAAGTTCATCTTAACAGAAAGTCCATGGTAGCACAGAAACCGACACGGCAGCAACTGAAAAGGGCTGGTCATATCATATTTTCATCAGCAGACCAGAAGAATAAGTGAGTAATGCAGGTTTATTTGCATGATTGCATTTAGCTCGGTTTCTCTACTCTTAAGAGAACAAAGCCTAGGGAACAGAGCCACCAACAGTGGGCTTGGTCTTCTCACATCAATTAACTTGAGACAATCTTCTAAAGACCAACCCATTGTAGAAAATTCTTCCTCCTGACTCTCTTGTTAGGTAATTCTAGGTTGTATCAGGTTAACAAAGCTAGCAATCACATTGTGGGATACAGTGTATCTAGCCTTGCCAGACTTGCATCCAGCATTTAATGTAGGTACTAACACAGGACTTCACATTTGAAAACCAAAACACTTTACCAACTGAGCCATCACACCAGGCCTCATTTTTTTTTTTTAATCTGAAACGTAGTCCTAGGTAGACCAGAGTACCCTCAAACTTGTCATGTAGTCAAAGATGACCTTAAATTCTTCATCTTTCTGTGTTACCTTCCTGAGTGCTAGGATTACAGATATGAGCCACCAGGCCTAGAATTCTATTGAATTTTTAGTTCAGTGCCTACTTTTCAAATGTCTATGGTTTTTAATTAGTTACTTTTATTTAAATTTATTCTTGTTTTATTTCTAGCTCTCTTTCGTAGGTTTACTCTCTTGTTATTTCACTAAAATTTAGCCTGAAGTTTTTGTCCTATGTACCCCAAAATTACTTCAGCGGAATAAATTAATACTCTAAGTGTTGACTGTTAGGTTTTTTTTTTTCCACATTTCCTTGGAATTCCTATATAAATGCAACTTTTGAAAATAAAGAAAAAAGTATTTGCCAGGCTGTAGTGGCATATGCCTTCAATCAAAGCACGTAGGAAGTATGGGCAGACAAATCTCTGAGTTCGAGACCAGCCTGGTCTACAGAGCAAGTTTCAAGAAAGCCAGGGCTACACAGAGAAATCTTGTCTAAACAAACAAACAAACAAACAAACAAATAAATAAAACAAGGTTTTGAGCTGGAGTGATGGTTGAGCAGTTAAGAGAACGTGCTGTTTTCACAGAGGACCTGGATTCATTTCCCAGCACCCACACAGCTCCTAGAAACCATCTGTAACTCTAGCTCCAGAGGATCTGATGTCTTCTGGTTTCTACTAGCACTGCATTCACAATGCACACAGACATACAGGTAGACCAAACAGCCATACATGTCAAATAAAGATAAAGACATTTTTAACAATGAAGTAAAATAGGGTCTCACATAGCTCAGGGTGCCCTGGAACCTACTATGTAGCTGAAAAGACCTTACTGCTCCTGTCTATACCTGAGTGTTAGGGTCATGGGTGTACGCCAACTGTAGGGTCCAAGGCAATGTTGAAGGAAGACCCCAGACTCAAATAGTATGCAAGAACAAGAGTATTTATTTATTTATTTATTTATTTTTAAACTTTTTTTATTTATTTACTTATTTGCCTTGGTGTTTGCCTGGAACTGGAACTACAGACAGTTTTTAGCTGCCATGTGGGTGCTGGGAATCGAACCCGGGTCCTCTGGAAGAGCAGACGGTGCTCTTAACCGCTAAGCCATCTCTCCAGCCCCCAAGAGTATTTATTATACCAGCATGCATGTGGGGTTGTTCATCTGTACAAAATATTAACGACCCTGAGAGGGATATACAGGCTCCTTTTAAGCATGGCTAAGGGGAGTTTCAGGGTCACCTACATAATTGGCTAAGTAAGTGGCAGTTACTTTAGTATATTTTTAATTGGCTGAGGTTTAGTCTCATCATTTTTAGATACATGTGCACAAGCTTGGATGTGACTCAGAAGGGGGTTTCTGGGTTTGTCAACTGTGAGGCTGACTTAGGCACTCTGGTTTTGTTTCTCCTTCAACCCTGAATGTAAGGGCCTTGCACATAAATGGTCTTTCTTGGAAAAGACACCTGTTTGTCCTTTTCAGAAGGGCTGGAGCCTCAAGTCAGTTGTGAAAGTAGGAGAGTTTAACCCCTTCACAACCATACCTGGTCTACCAGGTGCTGGGAATTGAACTTAGGTCCTGGGGCATGCTAGGCGAGCACTCTACCAACTGAGCCACATCCTTACTTCCTGTGTTTGTGGCTGTTGTTTCTTTTTCCCCTCTGTAATTAACCTGCATGTTTTAGTGTTTCCTTATTTTGCTCAAAAGTGCCCTGTCTAAAGTTAGGTTGGTTGGTTTGTTTGTATCTCCCCCGCCCCCAAGTGTGTGTGTGTGTGTGTGTGTGTGTGTGTGTGTGTACGCGCAGGCATGAGGAAGCAAGAAGACAACATTGAGCATCCATCTATTGATGTTCATTTCTGCACGTCCCAGATTAGCTGACCTAAGAGCTTCTGAAATATCTCCCGCTCCCCCTCCCATTTCCTGTAGGAGCCCGGGATTGCAGACCTGTACTACCATGTCCAGTTTATGTCGGTTCTAAAGCTACAAACTCAGGCCTTTACACTTGAACAGCAAACAGTTTACCTAAACCTCCTAAACCCTCAACTTGGGTCTTTTTTTCTTTTCTTCCTTCCTTCTTTCCTTCCTTCCTTCCTTTCTTCCCTTTTTTCTTTCTTTCTGTCAAACAGGGTTTCACTGTGCAGTCCTGGCTGCCCTGGAACTCACTCTATAGACCAGGCTGGCCTTGAATTCACAGATGTTCGTGCCTCTACTTCCCTCGTGCTGGGATTAAAGGTATGAGCCACCACTGCCCAAAGCTGGGTCTTCTGATATATATAGTGCTTTAGGTTTCTTGTTCTGTTATGCCATTAAGGAACATTACAGGCAGTTAAGTTAATGTCCTGACAAGCTGCTTAGCTGTTGTATTTGCAGCTTTCTGTCCTCTGGGGTCCAACTTCCTAAAAATTATTGCTCCGGTCAGTGCTTGGCGGCTGCTTGCTCAGCCTCTTTTCTAGAACTTTTTTTTTTAGTTAAAGCTGTGGACCTGACTCTAATCTGTTTTGAGATTATGCTGAGCCCCTTCACTCCACAGGAGCCTCCTGCCTCTGCTCACTGTGGATTTAGAGCACATTAAAGCTAGGGATTAGCTTAAACCCCCATTTGTGTTTTGTTGTCGATGACAGTGTTTCTGGCCTGTGGATTGTTAGTTTTGTTTTGGCAGGGACTCTTCCCTCTTGTGTTTCATGTATAAACAAGATGTATTTGGAGGAGAATATGTATGTAAAGGCAATTTATTTCCCAATTTGGCAAAAAATACAGTTATCTTTTTTTAGAAACAGAGGGAAGGAGAGGAGAGAGAGAGAGAGAGAGAGAGAGAGAGAGGGGGGGGGGAGAGAGAGAGAGAGAGAGAGAGAGAGAGAGAGAGAGAGAGAAGAAAATACAGGTGTCCATGGAGGCCAGAAGAAAGTGCTGTGCGCCCTGAAGTTCCAGCTGTGTGCTGTCAGATACAGGTTTGGGAACCAAACTAAGGTTCTGCCAGAGCAGCAGGCTCTCTTAATCCCTGAGCCCGCTCTGCGCTCTGCAGTCCTGTTTTAAGGAATTCTTCGTAAGCAAAGAAAGGGAAGGGACTAATTTATCCCGTTTCTAGAGGGGCCATCAAAGTGGGAAAGCTCTTAGTGTGCACTGCCCCGTAGCCAGGTCCTGTACTTCCTGTTTCTTCCTTAGTATCCAGATTCTGCTCTCACTCAGACTCCCAACCTTCTTCCCCCATTTAAATCATCTGTTCCCAGAGGAGCCATCGGTGCTCAGCATCCTTTCAATGGAGTCAAGAAGAATAGTCAAATTAAACCGTAAGCAAGGATTTCAAACCAAAAGAGAACTTAACTAATCGACTGCAGAGGCTGTTTATGTGTGAGTGAGGAGGAACTCGCCTTGACTGAGTCAGTCCTAGCGCTAGACTCCCTCCCAGGAACAGGCTGAGTGCGCATGTGTGCACTCAAGCACCGGAAGAGGATACTGGATGTCCTCCTTCTTGTCATCTTCACCTATTCTTTGAGAAGCCTTGTGGGTGCTGGGATTCGAATTCTGAATCCCAGGATTGTGCACCCAGCGCTGTTAAACTGCTGAGCCCTTTCTTCCGCCCCTTCACTATTCTATGATGGTCTTGCATATTTTGGATGCGACACACATGAAAGACTTGTTTCTAAGATTTCATTGGCTTTAATACTGCTACAGACATGATATCAGAAGGCTTCGTTGAATTTGCACAATCATCTCTCACTTAGCCCGCCTCTGTTTGTAAGACAGCGGGATTTAGCTTTTCCTGTTCCCCTCACAGTCTTGGGCTTGGTTGTTCCTTCCCTCCCTCACTTGGAGGCTTTCTCAGGCCTTGACTTTTCAGCCGTAGTAGCTTGTAGCTTGACTTTCTCGGGCTGTACTGTTGGCCTGGACTCCTGTTGTGAAGTGGTACTGACACTCTGCTCAGGAAGATGAGATTGAAGAGTTACGTAGTTGAGAAAAGAGATGATCCCTAGAGGAGGAAAAAAAAATTGAGGAGAGGTTTAACAGACAGATTGTCTTTTAGCTTTTAAAAATCATAGTCATCATTCAGTTAAAAGGTGTCTTTCCAGTCAATCCTTCTGCCACCTATCTGGATTAATTTATCCCCCAGTGACTGTGCTCCTTTAGACTATTCCAGTCTGGTTAGAATAAAACTTGACTACCCTGGATTTCTACAATGATGCTGCTGTTTTTCTATGTGCCAATAGGCACCATCCACACCTCGTCTTGTGAAAGAACAAGTTACTAATTTCTAAGCTTCTGATTGTCAAATCTATGCTTTCCCCACACCAAACCACACCACCTTCCCATGTAAAAACCTGCCATGCTTCTATTTCTTCTTGATTCTACTTCCTGTTACAGAAATGACTTCCTGTTCCCTCCTCCTAAGCACACAGCAGGGGACTGACTCACCAGCACAGACAAACAAGACATCACTGCACCAATTAAGATAATAGGCCCACAGGAACTCTGATTCCAAGTCGCTCTTTGTGTACCACTCAACCTGGGCCAGAAACAGGTTGAGGCAGAGGAACAGGCAGAAAGCTGGGACCAGAAGGAAAGGTGTCACAACCTATCAGCATCTTCCACCTGTCTTGGCTGCCACCCTCAGCTCCTCATTTATTTGCAGGGATCGTATCCATGGCAAAGATCAAAAAATTAAATATTTGAGAATTAGCCAAGAGAAAAAAGGGCTCTCCCCCTTGGCATAAGACAGTTAAGGCATGCTCTATTCAAGATGTCTAAGAGATACGGCAGCAGGGCTGGCTACTTAGTGTGATGTTGGAAGACCATGAAAACCCCCAGAAAAGTTCAGTTTCCTTGACTGTTTCATCTCAGGACATTACCTTAACAGTTAGTACCTGAGCAGAAGCTGAGGATGGACACCTTGAAATCCAATTCAGGGGATATGATTCCTTCTGTAGGACGGCAGGATCTGAAGAGCAGGCCAAGGCCAACAAGTATGCAGAGGATAGAGGTGATGAACAAGACCCTGGAATATTGGAGGTAATCTGCAAGGAGAGGAAAAGCTTGGCTAGTCCAATAACATCCTCGAAGAAAGCTGGAGAGCCAGACACAGTGGCACACATCCACTATCCCACCACGCAGGAGATGGCTACATTGTGAGTTCCAGGCTAGCCTGGGCTACTTGAGATTCTGTCTCAAATAAACAAACAAATGAATATATATAATTAAAGCTATATAAAGTCTCAGAGATAGAAGCAGGACAAGATAAGATGAGCTGGAGCTTGTCATGTGGTACCATGGACACTAATATGGTCTTCTTTACTAAATTTTCATTGTTACTTTGAAATCTATTCCCCATCTCTTCCTGATATAGGGCTTCACTATGCCTCCCAATGTGGCTCTGAATTCTTGATCCTCCCGTGTCTGTGCTGGAATTATAGGCACATGCCACCATTACCTGGTTACATGGATTTTCTTTACTGTCAAGACAAAGCCTTTGTTGATAAGTTAGGAATAAAACATCAATATTTCTGCCGTTAGCTCATAAGAGGAGCGACTGCCATCACAAGCCACCTTAAGACTTTTTTTTATTTCTAAGTCTAGTTCTAAAAGCAATAAATGCTCAATTTATATATTGCAATAACCACTAAGTATAATGAAACAAAATCAGCCACAGTCTTTAGCATTTTATTTTGTTGTTTTATCTTGTTTTGTTTGAGACAGCTCTCATATGGCCCAGGCTAGCCTCAAACTTGCTACGTGACTGCGCACAGTTAACTCTTGTTCCTTCTGCCTCCACCTCCCAAGCGCTGAGACTACAGGTGTGCACCACGATGCCTGGCATTTTCATATTTTTGTTATTCTCAAGACAGGGTCTTATTATGTAGCTCTGGCTGTCCTGGAACTCACTCTGTAAACCAGGCTAGCCTCAGACTCACAGAGATTCACCTGCCTCTCCCTCCTAAGCGCTGGAATTAAATGCAACCAATTTTCATATGTTTTTGAGAAAGGATCTTACTCTATTATCTAGGTCTGGCCCAAACTTCCTATCTCACTGACTTAGCCTCCCAAGCAGCTGGGGTTGGTTGTGGAGTGTACACCACTTCACTCCACTTATTTCTTTGTATTATTTTTCTATTCTGTATAGAATGGGGATGAAATGAGTTGTTTTCCTGAAGATTTTACAATAAGAATTTTGTCGGGTACCTGCTGTAAACATAATTTGTGTGTGTGTGTTGTGTTCATGTATCTGCATGTGTGCATAAGTGTGTCAACTGGAGACTGTAAAATAGAGTCCCACTTATTTTACCTTGTGTACTGCAATGATTTCAAGCCTAAACTTGCCAGAATCTAGGAATTATAACCCCTAGCCTCTCTTTTTCTGGGATCCTCGAAAGGCTTTATTTCGCATTTGTTTAAGTAGTCTGAAAGTGTATGATCTTTCCAATGTTGTAAAAAATTTTTTAACTATGTAAAGATATGTTATATTTGTTACTTTAACCATGTAAAGGTGTGTTACATTTGCTTATGCTGCATTTGTTTAACCATGTAAGGATGTGTGTTTAATTATGTAAAAACGTGTTATGTTTGTTTCACCTTGCCTGCCTGAGGCACCCGATTGGTCTAGTAAGAGCTGAACAGCCAATAGCGAGGCAGACGAGGGACAGGCTAGACTGGCAGGCAGGGAAAATAAATAGGAGGAGAAATCTAGGCTTGAGAGAAGAACAGGAGGAAGAGAGGAGGAGAGGGAGACACCTGGGGCCAGAAACCAGGCAGTGGGCAGCCAGACCTAGAGAAAGCAGGAAAGACACAGAGAAAGGCAAAAAGCCCTAAGGCAAAATGTAGGTAAAGAGAAACAGATTAAAAATAAGAACTATGATAAGGCCCAGCATTCATAATTAATATTAAATCTCCATGTCATGATTTGGAAGCTGGTTGGTGGAAAAAAAAAAAAAAAAAAAAAAAAGCCTGGTACATTCCACTGGCTTTACTCAAGTGCCAGCCCCTTTGTTCTCTCTCTCTCTCTCTCTCTCTCTCTCTCTCTCTCTCTCTCTCCCTCTCTCTCTCTCTCTCTCTCTCTCTCTCTCTCTCTCTTTCTCTCTCTCTCTGCTCTTTGAGAAAGGGTCTCACTATGCAGCCCGGGCTGGCCATGAACTCTGCCTCCAGAATGCAGAGACTCTTTCTTCTCTCTTGTCTTAGTTCTGCCCATAGAGAGTAGATGTTGATCCTAGAGAGGAGGTATGTCCCCAAACTGAAACCTAGCCATCCTCCCACTTTCCCAGCAGTACTTTACTGAAGATTTAAAGAACAGGTGGAAACTTCCACCTGGGAGTAGAAGCTTTTCTCATCTACTATAGTCCTAACAATCTCCCGCATCATTTGTATGGGACATGACTCTCTAGTTCCTTTTATATATGATTGAAGCAGGAAGTAGCTCAGCCCTATCACTGTAAGTTCTAGAAACATTGCCGTTTCATTCTATCTGTGCTTGGGATTGAACCCAGGACCTTGTTCATGTTTAGCCAGGCTACCTACCACTCTACCCAAGACAGCCCCCTTTTCATTTGTTTTTATTGTTTCATGTGTATGAATGTTCTGTCTACATGGACACCTGTCCATCACAGGTGCATTCATGTGCATGGAGGCCAGAAGAGGGTGTGACTGCCATGTGGGTGTCGTGAATCTAACTCAGGTCCTCTGGAAGAGCAGCCAGTGCTTTTAAACACTGAGTCAGCTCTTCAGCCCCACACACTCCTGCTTTTTAAAAGTCAGATTCAGTATTCACTCTTGGGCTAACCTTGAACTCAAGATAATCCTGTGGATTCATCCCGAGTACTGGGATTACAGGAGTGTGTTTCCACACCCAGCCCCTCTATGTACAGATAAGCCTAGAAATCCAAGTACAGATTCCAAGCAACCTAGAAAACAAAAGTTGTATATCACAATTATTTAATCTGTCAGTTATGGTGGCACAAGCCTTGGATCTCAGCATGTGGGAGGCAGAGGCAATCAAGTATTTATGAGATCGAGGCCAGCCTGGTCTACATTGTGAGTTCAGTCAGCTACATAGTGGAGACCCTATCCCAAAACAAACAAAGATTATTTCCAGCTGAGGTGGCACACACAGGTAATCCTTAGCATTTAGGATGTATGGGGCCAAGAGGATCAAGGTTGTCCTCAACAACATAGTCAGCAGGAGGCCCAGCAAGGCTACTTGAGACCCTGTCTTAAAAAAAAAAAAAAAAAAAAAAAAAAAAAAAAAAAAAAAAAAAAAAAAAAAAAAAAAAAAAAAAAAAAAAAAAAAAAAAAAAAAAA
>PVIH01011033.1:0-26309 GCA_004025045.1 Sigmodon hispidus
TCAGTGGTAGAGCCCCTGCCTAGAATCCCCCAGTGAGGGGCTGGGGTGTGGCTCAATGGTTACCTAGCACAAATAAGACCCTGTGTTCCATCCCTGGAACCACCAATGACAAACCAGAACAGACCCCTGCTCAGTCCTCTATCACCCGCTATGGCAGGTAGCACAGTGGGCAGCATGCTTGCCTGGCATGCATGGAGTCTTAGGTCAGATTCCTAGAGCCATGAGACTGGGAGCTGGAGCTACAGAGATTCCTCGGTGGTCAAGAGTGCCTAGTGCTCCTCCAGACCTGAGTTCAGGTCCTAACACCCATGTCAGGCAGCTCTTAAATGTCTGCAACTCCAACCTTAGGATATCCAACAGTGTCTTCAACCTCTTCATTCACATATACATACAAACAGACCCACATGCATACACATATTTAGAAATAAGATAAATGTGGCTGGGCACAGTGGTACATGCCTCTAATCCCAGCACTTGGAGAGGCAGAAGCAGATGAATCTGTGAGCTCTAGGCCAGCCTGGTCTGGATACTATGTTCTGAGCTAGCATGGTCTACATAACATCCCATCTCAGGTGTGGAGAAAAGGCTCAGCTTTAAAGAGCACTGACTGTCCTTCCGGAGGACCTGAGTTCGATTCCCAGCATTCACATGGCAGCTAACAACTGTCTGTAATTCCAAGAGCTGATACCCTCACACAGTTATACATGCACACAAAATACCAATTCACATGAAATAAAAATAAAATATTTAAAAAAGAACACCCTATCTCAAAAATAAATAAATAAATTTTAATTAATTATTCCTTTTTAAAAAAAGGAAAAGTAAAACTGTGGCTAATGACGCGTCTCTGTGATCCCAGCATTCAGGCAGCAGAGGCAGGAGGGTCAGAATTTCAACTTGATTGCTGAGTATAGAGCAATGTACGTATAACCAATCCTGGGTCAAACAAGGCTTTAACAACACACACACTTGGGAGATCATAGCATTTTCTCAAAAATCCTACAAAACCAACTGGTAAACCATGAAAATAACTAAAACACTTTCTCAAAAATAGTCTGGGTATGGTTCCACTCGCTTTTAATCTCAGGCATTTAGGAGACAGAGACAGGGCGATCTCTGTGAGATGGCGGCCAGCCAGAGTTACATAGTGAGTCTCTGCCTTAAAAACAAAACAAAACGAAAGCACTTTTTATTATTAGTCTCTGTGTGTGCATGAGCATGTGAATGTGCGAATGTGTGTGTGACAACCAATCCTGGATCAAACAAGGCTTTAACACACACACCCACTTGGGAGAACATAGCATTTTCTCAAAAATCCTACAAAACCAACTGGTAAACCATGAAAATAACTAAAACACTTTCTCAAAAATAGCCTAGGTATGGTTCCACTCTCTTTTAATCCCCGGCATTTAGGAGACAGAGACAGGGTGATCTCTGTGAGTTGGCAGCCAGCCAGAGTTACATAGTGAGTCTCTGCCTTAAAAACAAAACAAAGCAAAAACACTTTTTATTATTAGTCCCTGTGTGTGCATGAGCATGCGAATGTGTGAATGTGTGTGTGTGAGAGAGAGATGGGGGCTGCGTGCTTTGTTTTGCACGTGGAGGTCAGAGGGCAATTGTAACGGGGTGCTGTCTCTCCTTCTACCGTGATGTTACATGGAAATGGGACTTAGTTACCCGGCTTTCAAGGGGTGTGGCATAGAAAGCCGGGCATAGTTGTGCCCTCCTGTACTCCCAGTGTAGTGTAGGTGGTGGAACAGGAAGAGCACTGGAGAGATCATCTCCAGGGAGAAACGTGGAGGTGATACAGCAGGATACCTGAGGTCCTCTTCTGGTCTGTGCACATGAACGCACAGGCACACGAACACGCAAACACATGCACACGCGCGCACACACACACACACACACACACACACACACACACACACACACGCATTCACATAAACAAGAAGTTCTCAGGATCTGAATGACTTGTAGCCAGCAGCTGCAGAAATTACGGTTGGATGAGGCTGACACATTCTCCGCAGCCCAGAATCACATCACCCCAGAACTGGGTGCCCAGGCAAGCCAAGACCTCTTAGGCCAACCGTATGGTCAAGTCAATCACAGGGACCCAGGCAGAGAACAGCAGACAGGGTTTGCCAGGGGAACAGGAAAGGCAAATGTGTCAGAAGCCAGAGGTGACCTGCCTGGACGTAGACAGTGGAGCCAAATCAGAAAGAAATGCCAAACTGGGAGGTTCACAAAACATGAATTGTCTGCATACAACCCAGGCCCCTCCATTGGGCATCAGGGAAGATTCCAGGAACATTCTAGGGACAAGGAAGCCGGAATCATCCACAAGCCTCCGAGGGAGGTGACTCAGCAGATAAAGCACTTGCCACGTAACCCTGAGAACCTGAGTTCAAATCCTCAGAACACACACACATAAAGTCAGACAGACACAGTAGGATATGTCTGTAATCCTGCTGTTCCTGCGGTGAGATGGTAGGTGGAGCAGGGGAACCAGAGAATCTCCAAGGATATCACCTAGCACACCACACCACACACACACACACACACACACACACACACACACACACACACACACACACGGAGTGAGGTGGGAATGTCTTTCTGTACGTTGTAAATATCATAATATCATTCTTTAAATAAAGGAACTGTTTTGGCCATGCTAGGCACCGTAGAAGTGGGGGGGGGGATTGAGGTACAGGAAGGAGGAGGGTAGAGTCGGACAGACTTGATCCAGCTGCCAAGGAAGAACCATGTAAGGAATACAGAGGAATACAGGTGAGCCATGGGCTGGGCCACGTGGCAGACAGATAAATGGAAATGGATTGAATTAAGATGAAAAAGCTAGCTAGCAATATGTCTAAAGCATGGGCCAACAGGATGAAATTAATATAAGCTTCTGAGTCATTTTGGGGAGGAAAAAGCAACCACGGGCAGGTCTGGACCTCCAGAAACCTCGTGTTACACACACACACATTTTTTTTTTTACTTGTTAGATTTAGTCAGGAGACTAATCATCTCACACTTTGTTGCTACCTGTCTGTGAATCTGTGTCATCCCCATCTCCACCCCACCCCCTCCCATACCTGGATCCAGAAAATAAATGTTAAGTCCCAGATTAGACTCTGCTCAGGTTGTACCCATCTGTTGCACCTTTTATCTCTATCTACTTCATAGGTGATTCGAGGGTCCCTGCTCCTGTCCAGAGAGGCAGACACCCCAGAGCCTTGCAGTGAGCTTATTTACAATTGTCTGGATTCCAGGAAAGTGACACCCTCAGGTTGCCAGCCTTAAGGCGTCTAAAGACTAAACCATATCCTGTAAGGCCAGGATCTTACAGAACGTTGTCTAAACCTGGGATCTAGGCTCGGTCTCTTCTTCACATTCTCTCTCTTTAGGAAGAAAATGGCGCAGATTTGAAAAGATTATTTCAAGGTCTTTCATGGAACCATCCCATTGCTGTGTGCTATTAGCACACCAAAGCTCACACGGTTTTAGATGACCTTCATGAAATTCCTCTAAAAGTAGCTGGAATGATGGTATAACTGTCCTAACAGAAATAAAGATATTCTAAAGAGACAGGTGTGTCCTTTCTTTTGGCCTTTGGGATATTGAGACAATGATGCCTAAGACATTGAAATTTCCCCAGGAATCTCACACTAGAAGGAAAGAGCTGAAGCCAGCTGCCAATCAGAGATGGGAGCTATCTAACTATATAAAGAGGTTTCATATAGTTATGACAAAGCAGAGCATCTTGCAGGAGAGGCTGGCACCAAAACAACGTTGGGTTAGATAGGCAGGACCACACCTCGGCCAGAACTGCTGAGCTGTGCACACATATCTTTTGCCCTGACTTAAATCTAAAGTTTATGTCAGAATACCGAAGATAGATTTTGTAATAAAGGGGTCGCTGGACCTCTGTGTTCCTCTTCCCAATGTGGCCAATAAATAAATCTTTTTGCATTGCATGAGTGTGTGCATGCATGCACGTGAGTGTGTGTACATTCCATGGCACATGTGTGGAGCTCAAAGGACAATTTACAGGAGTCATTATTTCTCCCCATTATGTGGGTCCCAGGGTTTGAACTCGGGTCCTCAGGCTTGGCAGCAAGCACCTTTGCCCACTGAGCCATCTCACCAACCCTAACGTAATCATTTTTTTTCCTGTTTTCTGTATTGAATTATCTTTTTAATTGGCATATTAAAGGCTGGCATCTGCACATGGCTTATTAAGAGGTGCCAGAACCTAGACTCTGACCGCGACAAGTCAAGCAACAGTGTCAGAAGGGGTGATACAAGCAGCCAGAGGACTCACCTCTGTCCTCAATTATGATGCATTAACCTGGCCTGACTGTTTCTTATTCCAGAGGGAGAGCAAGCTAGAAGGGTGGGACCCCCCAAAAGATTTAGAGAACAGTATATGATGTGCAGGTCTGCCAGGAGATCGCAGAGTGGCTCCCCAGGCACTTTGTGTGAACATTCCTGAAAATCCTCTAACAGTTCGTTATGGAGGCTCAGGTCACCGCCCCAGGGGCAGCTGGTCTGCATCCAGATCACACATTCTCCGAACGGCAATGAAGTGTGGGCCCAAGCAGAGCCAAGAGAAGCTAATGGGGATTCCTATTGCCACAGCAATGCTTTCTCTGGGAATCAATTTTTAAAATAACAGACAAGCTGTGAGAATAGAGGAATGACATGAGAAAGGAATCAGAGAACCCTGGGGCTTCGCTGGGAAGGTCCCCCACCTTCCAGCACTCCGATACATCTATGGAGACCATTCTGTATGATGGAGGAATCGGCTGAGTCAGTAAAATGCTTGCTGCACAAATACGGGGATTTGAGCTCAAAACCCAAGCGAAAGGCCAAATGCAGTGGTGTGGTCCTCTAATGCCAGCCCTGGAGGGTACAGAGGCAGGAGGACCCTTGGAGGTTCATCAATCCAGCTGAATCGGTGAACTTAAGTTCAATAAGAGACAATGTCTCAAGAACTAAGGTAGCAGGCCCACAAAATGGCTCAGTAGATGGAGGTGACTGCCACCAAGCTTGACAGCCTGAGTTTGATTCCCAGAACCCACATGGGAGAAGGGAAGAATCAACTGCCACATTCATGCCCATATAAATGGAAGTCAATTTCTCTCTCTCTCTCTCTCTCTCTCTCTCTCTCTCTCTCTCTCTCTCTCTCTCTCTCTCTCTGTGTGTGTGTGTGTATGTGTGTTGTGTATGTGTGTGTGTTGTGTATGTGTGTGTGTATTATACTCATATGTGTATGAATAACTGAATGAACCAGAAGAGGGTGCCAGATCCCCCGAAGCTGGAGTTAAAGGCAGTTGTGAGCTTTATCACTAGAAATGTTGGAGATGGAACTCAGGTCCTCTGCAAGAACAGCCAGAGCTCTAAACCACTGAGCCATCTCCCCAGCCCCAATAAATGTCATTTAAAAAGAAATTAGGTTTCCAGTAGTAGATGAGAGGTATGCACACCCAGAGCCCCTCCTACCAACTCCAAGGTATGTGGGACACAATAACTGAGGTTATGTGCCCACATAGGGCCCCAGGCTACCATGGGAAGCCCCATGCACAACAGTCCTGCCAGATGTCTCCGAATCTCTAAGCCACCAATGATATCACAGCTTCCTTGCAATGTAAGAGACAGACTGAATGGCAGACTTTTCAGCAAGGTACTCTCTAAGGGTGCCCTAGCACTACCAGCTTGGGGCAGGGAAGACGGCCAGGATGCCTTGAGTGGTGAAGCCCACTCCCTTATCTCCCTGAACCACACATCTGGACCCCAGCCAGAAGCGCGGGCAGTAGCCTTAAGTGGGAGGTGGAGAGGGAGACACTAAGGTGGGCTTGAGGAGCTCCAAGGTGGAGAGATTAGAAACCTATCTCCTGGGTAGCAATTCCCTCCAACTTCAATACTGCATTCTTGAGTGAAGCTCTTTAAAACTCAGCAAGTTCCAGCCTGTCAGATGGCCCAGACATCTGGTAACTGGTAAGGAGCACCAGTTACTTTTCCAAGAGGTCCTGAGATCAATTCCCAGATGGTTCACCAATCTCTGTGATGTGATGGAGCATGCAGGCAAACATATGCAGATAGAACCCATATGAATAATAAATAAATGTCTTAAAAAAAGAACTCAGCAAGTTCTAAAGGGAAGCTCCTTAAAACTCAGGAAATAAACAACACACAAGTCTTGAGAAGTCCCTAAAACTTAGCAGATTCACAAAGCCCCTCCCCACACAAGGTTATATAAGCAGTAAAGACCACTGAGAAGATGAGACTCTCCAACCTGCTGATCTACCTGCAAGCTATGCTGAGAATTACATCTTCCTTTTTTTATTTTTTTTAATATTTATTTATTTATTATTTATACAGTATACAGAAGAGGATACCAGATGTCATCATAGATGGTTGTGAGCCACCATGTGGATGCTGGGAATCGAACTCAGGACCTCTGGGAGAACAGTAATGCTCTTAACCTCTGAGCCATCTCTCCAGCCCCCGAGAATTACATCTTTCATGAGCCATCACCCATGCTCTCGGGGATGCAGCTTCTTTGAGTCATCCATGTTCCTGTAATTAACTCCTTACCTACACTCCTGTGAGAAACTACAATGAACTCAATAGTTCACCAAGTTGGACTTTGATGGTGTTGTTGCTTTGGTATCCTAGGGATGTAGATGTCTGCTTACATCTCTCTAGACATAGTGTCACACAACACCATTCTAGAAAGGCCAGGAAGCTTCAAGACGTTGCGTATCTCCTCAGCTGATATTCAGGTCATCAGTGGGTATTGCATTGCCCTATCAGATGTCATTTATAAAGTTAAAGATAAAAATACTGAGTGGCTAAGAGATGGTTCAGCCAAGAAAAGCGCTAGCTTTAGAAGCCCGAGGGCCTGAGTTTGATCCCTCAAATCCACAGTTTTAAAAAGCCAGAGGTTAGCAAAATGGATTAGCAAGGAAAAAAACTTGCCATTAAGACTGAGGATTTGAATTTGATTCTTGAGACCCACATGGTGAAAGGACCGAACCAACTAGCTCAGGATGACCTCCACTTTCTCAAAATGGGACCCTGGCTGGGAGATACGGGACTGTCCTGAGAGATGTTCTTAATTCTGGTCCTTCCTGAGGGGACATGAAGAAAGGGTAGAGATGGAGGGATAGAAAGAGCAGGAAGGGGGCTGGAGAGATGGCTCAGAGGTTAAGAGCACTGACTGTTCTTCCAGAGGTCCTGAGTTCAATTCCCAGCAGAACCACATGGTGGCTCACAACCATCTATGATGAGGTCTGGTGCCCTCTTCTGTAAAACTGTATGCATAATAAATAAATAAATCTTTAAAAAAAAAAAAAAAGAAAGAAAGAGCAGGAAGGAAGGAAAGTGAGAAGGGAGGGGGAGGAAAGAGAAGGCAAGGCGGGAGAAAGAGTCGGGACACAGCCCCGCCATCACATTAAGGCTCAGAACCTTTCCCAAACAGACCTGCCAGACAGTTTCTCAATGGGCCACAAAACGGTTTCAGGTTCTGTGTTCACTCTATCCATCTGTACAGAGGACAGTCAGGAAACCGGCAGACTTTGCACATTAAGCCAAGATGTAATTGAGTTACTTTTGTGACAAAAGAAGTGTATCTGTGTATATGAACATGTAAGTGTGGGATCTAGCACCAGAGCGTCTATTGTCTCTATCTCACATGGTGCCAGGGTCATAGATTGCATGCATGACTGCACTCAGCCTTTGATGCATTAGCTGGAGATTTGAACTCCGGTCCAGTACTTTGACTCACTGAGCCGTCTTTTCTACAATGGAGACATTGCAGGAACAAAAGTAAATAACCAGAGGAACCGTGAGGTCTTCTCTGTGGCTCCTCATCATTTCCAAAAGGTGAATACAGGACTCATGCCTCCCTAACTCTTAATGGGATGTATTCGACATAGAAATCCTAACACCTACAGCAGTCAGCGCCACTGAAGTCATGACTTAGAAGATCACGTAGCACCTGTGTGGCTGCCTCCCAAGGAACAATGGAGAGTAGCAAGGTGCTCTTAGATAAAGGAGGGCTGAGTACAAGGCTAAGCAGTTTTGACTCTCTTGATTGCATCTGGAAACAAAACAATAAGGGGCTTGAGATGTAGTTCATGTTGTAGAGCACCTGGCATGTAAAAGGCCCTGGGTTCTGTTCCCAGCGATGCATAAATCAGACATGGTGGTGTACACTTGCAATCCCAGGAGGATTGGGAGTACAGTGCCATCCTTAATGACATATTTTGAGGTCAGCCTGGACTATACGTGACCCTGTCTCAAAAGAGAGAGAGAGAGAGAGAGAGAGAGAGAGAGAGAGAGAGAGAGAGAGAGAGAGATCTGGGAGGTACTTCAGTCAGTAAAGTGTCTTTTGAAAATAAGCACCTGAGTCAGAGCCTCAGAACCCATGGGTAGGGGTTGGGGAGATAAAGCCAGATGTGATGATACATGTTTGCAATTCCAATGCCAGGGAGACAGACAGACAAGCACTTGGGCTCACTGGACAACTAGCCTACCCTACTTGGTGAGATCTAGGCCAGTAAGAAACTCTTTCTTCAAAAAGTAAGGTAGGTGGTGTCTCAGTAAGGATATACGTCGTCCTCTGTCCTGCACATGCATGCATGTGCACATGGGTACATTTGCACACACAAATGAACTCCCATACATATCCACAGGTGAGCTCTCCCTCCACCCCCACACCTAAACAAATAAGGAACCTATAAAAATGAATGGGGTTAGGTGGGTATTTTGCAAACCCTCAATCCTCACATCTACTTTCAGTATCTAATGCCTATTCTGGTCTCTATAGGATCCTTACCATATGGACCAAAACCTGGTCTCTGTGGGGTCCTTATCTTATGGACCCAAAAACAGGCTTTGAGAGATTAAGCATCTTGTGTAAGACTGCTTTCAGGAGCTGGAGAGATGGCTCAGCGGTTGAGAACACTGACTGTCCTTCCAGAGGACCAGAGTTTGATTCCCAGCATCCACATGGCAGTTAACAACTGTCTGTAATTCCAAGATCTGACACCCTTACACAGTTATGCATGCAGGCAGAACACCAATTCACATAAAATAAAAATAATTTAAAAAAAAAAGACTGCTATCAGGACAAGACCAGCTAGCAAGGATATTGAGTGATCTGTCAACAGACGACTAAGATTGTACTTGAGCCAGACCTCAAAAAGACAAAACAAAACAAAAAAACAGGAGACTTCATTGTAGTTTTGTCAAAGCAACTTTGACACTGGGGTCCATGCTGGGCTTCTAACAGAGGTGCTCAAAGACAGCCAACAACCGTCAGTTGACTGTGTCATGAAGGATCCAATGTCATCAATGGATAGATCATTACAGCTTCGGTATTTGCAGGGGAGAGAGACGGGGTGAAACAGGATTCATCCTATAAGGACCCAGGTGTCCTGTCCTGGAGGCTACAAGACAAAATAGGACTAGAGAGATGGCTACTGGTTAAACACTATCCCACACACAAATGGAAACTGGTTTTCAGATCCCAAGAACCCACGTAAAAGTCAGGTGGCAAAGTGACCAGCCTGTAATTACAGCCCTGAAAGACAGAAGATTGCCCAACCAAGCTGGGTAGCCAGGCTAGCCACATCAACAAGCTCTGGATTTGATTGAGACGCCCTGTCTTGGAGAATAAAGTGGAAAAGAATTGAAGGTGATTTCTGCACCAATCTGGGCTTTCTGTCTCTCTGCACTCACATCCAAGGGAGCCCCCCCTCACAGACATGCACACAGCCTGTGCTACACAGCAAGTTCAAGACAAGTCTAAGCCCAAGGACCTTAGTGAGATTCTATCCCCCAAAAAAGTTTTCAAAGGATCTGGAGAGAAAGGGCTCTGTGGTGAAGGGGGCTTGCTGCACAAACCTGAGAACCCGAGTGTGAGTCTCCGGTGCCTACATTAAAAAGCCAGACATGGGGGCTGGAGAGATGGCTCAGAGGTTAAGAGCACTGACTGTTCTTCCAGAGGACCTGAGTTCAATTCCCAGCAAAACCACATGGTGGCTCACAACCATCTATGATGAGGTCTGGTGCCCTCTTCTGTAAAACTGTATGCATAATAAATAAATAAATCTTAAAAAAAAAAAAAAAAGCCAGACATGAGGGCGGGGCACACCATTAAACTCAGCACAGGGGAGAGCAGAGATAGGAAGGTTTCTGGGTATTACTGGCTGCTAGCCTTGTTCCAGGTTCAGTGAGGGGCCACGGGGGGAGGGAGATAGAGTCTCATTGTGGACAGTAAAGATACAGAACATTCCTGGCCATCACATGTGCATGCAAAAAAAAAAAAAAGAAATACACATCCAAACACATGTGTGCACTGCACACACACACACACACATACACACACATGTAGAGAGCAGTGGTCAATATCAGGTGTCTTTATTACTCTTACTCTCTACTTTTGTTTGTTTGTTTTGTTTTGAAGACAAGGTTTCTCTGTGTAGCCCTGGCTGTCCTGAAACTCCTTCTGTAGACCAGGTTGGCCTCGAACTTTGTGACCTGCCTGTCTCAGCCTCCCAAGCACTGGGACTAATGCATGCATCACCACTGTCCAACTTCAACTTTACTTTTCTGTCCAGCTAGCCTTGCTGACCAGCAAGTCCCAGGAATCCTCCTGTCTCAGCCTCCCAAGCACTGGCCTTGCAGGTACACACTGAAGCTCCCTCTGAACTATCTCTCCTGTCCCAGCAAGCAAACATTGGCAGAGGACAAGGGTCTGCTATCCATGAAGTATTTGTGGCTCCCAGCACAAACTGTTCTAGTCTCCTTGCTATAAAATGCTGATAAAATTCCTGGTCATGGTCATTGGGTTTAGGATCTATTTGTCTAAAGCTGGCTGAATCCAGAGATGCAAATCTATAGACTGATGTGTGTGTGTGTGTGTGTGTCTCCAGTCCTCTGGTTTAGTCCCAAGATTGTCTGTATAATAGCTAACTGCTCAAAAACAGTAACACACACACACACACACACACACACACACACACACACACACACAAAACTACTTCCCAAGTCAGGCACAACATATATGCCTGTGCATATGCCTTTAATCCTAGCTATTTTGGGGGTGGAGGCAGAGGGATCTCACGACTGCTACCCAAACACTTTAGTGAGGCTCCATCTCAAATTTTAAAAAGTTTTAAAGAGAGCTGGAGAGAGGACTCAGTAAAGGAACTTGCTTCATGAGGACCTGAGTTTGAATCCCTAGCATCCATGTTCCGTTGTGTTCCAAAATGAGATCACAGCTCACACTATACAGAATGTTCTATAGCTTCCAAAGTGTATTTACTGCTATCTTCACATATGGAAGTGTGCAGAGCCTACACTTCTGTGGGTGTTTGAAGATCTCTCCCAATAGAAGCTTCTAGAAAGTATTTTTCCAACAAAATGAGAAGAAATAAAATCACGGGCAAACTGGCAATAGGACCCGGGACCTAGTTCTTGGTTTCCATAACTAGGGGAGGGGAGGGGCGTGCAATACGCTGGGGAGGGGGGTGCAATAGCACATGCTTTAAGAAGGAAGATGGGAGTCGACCCTGCATGCTGCTAATAACTGGAGCTAGAGATGCAGGAGGTTGTGAGCCCCGTGCCCTGGATGCTGGGACCTCAACTCCGGTCTTTTGCAAGAGCATTAAGCTAGTATTTTAATAACCTCTTACTGCTCTTGGAATGGTATAAAGATCAAAACACATGTCGTGGCGCCAGTACAGGTGTGAAGATTTGAGATACTGTCAAATGGGAACCCTAATTTCAGTAAGATGTGCAAACAAGGCTGCCAGTAACATTTATGTGGGTACTTTGCCTTTTCTTTAGGAATTCAAAAACCTGCAAGATTGAGCCTTAAACCGTCGGGGGAGTCCAGCGCGCCACCTGGCGGTAGATGGAAGCAGCGGGTGGGTTCAGGCCCTGAGGGCTGAGTGACCCTGTGCCTCCTCCTTCCCCACACCAGAGTCCTGGGATCCAGGTGGGGGCCAAGTCCCAGGGTGAATGGGAAGTCGCAGCCAAGGTGGCCTCGGGCCCTAAAGACCAGATGAAATGGCCTCTCCAGTGCCGCCAAGTGGCCAACAGGACTCATGGCCTTGGTAACTCTGGGAACTGTGGAACACAAAGCCAAGGACCCGCAGGTGAGCCCGACTACTTCGTAAAGGTTAAAATCCCGACTCTTCTAAGTCCGAGGAATGCCCTCTACCCGGATGCAAATCTGTGCCATCTCCATTCGAAGCCCCGGGCTGAGGGGCAAAAGGCAAGAAAACCAGGATGCGAAGAGACTGAGTGGACACCACCGGAGACCACCAAAGCCCGGTCACCGCGTCCCCAGCACCCCTCTAAGTTGGCACCCTGGTCTCCTTAAGCCCGGAGTCCCCAGCAAATGATCACAATATTTGCTCCCATTCCCTGAACCCGACCACAAGGCTTCTACCGTCGGGCGTTCTAGCCATCCCCGAGTACTCAGGCCTCTGTCCGTGCACGGCACCGGGCCACTGTGCTTCGGAGGCCACCCCCACTGTCCCCCACTCTCGCATCCCCAGGCCTCGTACTGCGAGTTCGATGTCCCTCCTGTCCATGCACTAAACCAGTAGCCTCATATTTTCAGTGGTGCCTCCTCAAGCCTGGAGCACTCAGCGTGGGGTCACACGCCTTGGAGCACGCACTGGCTCTAATTCTCACGCCCCCTGTGTCCTGAGTTCCCCAACACTGGACCACGGCGCCTCAGAGTCCTCACTGTCCCTCAATCCAGCTCCTGCGCCCCCAACACCCAACCATCGTGCCTCGAAGTCCCCACTGTCCGGCGATCCAGCTCGTGTAGCCCTGAATCCAATGCCTCGCTACCCCAATAACAGGCCACCACTCCTCAGACCCCCTGTTATCCCTCGATCCGGCCCCCCTGCCTTCGAGCTTCCGTTCTCCCAATCCTCGACCAGCTTCCCTGTGATCCTTCGTCTCTTGGATCAAGCAGTCCTCGGTCCGTTATCCCGCGCCCCCCCAGCACCCAGCCAATGCTCCTCACAGCCTCCGATGTCCCCCGGAACCAGCACTCCTCCAACCCCCGCGAGCGCCCCTGGCCCACTGTCCTGCGTCTTCAGTACCGGGCAATGTCTCTTCCGAGCCCCCGCTGTCCCTGGATCCTGCCATCGCTCCCCGAGGCCCGGTGCCCGGCGTTACTCACCGGCGACTCGAGTAGCCGTTGCTGGGGGAGCCAGCGCCCTGCTCCGGGTAGCCGTGCTGCTGCAAGGCTGCTGCCGGGAAGGGGTAGAGGAAGCCAGTGGCCAGCGCCGACCCGCACAAGCAACAGCACGCCCATGGTAACAGCAAAACCAGCTTCATTTTGCAGGGCTCACCCGCGGGGACTCGGAGTCCCGGGAGCGCGGGACAATCAGAAGTGCCCCCAGACGGCTGGACCGATCCTGCGGCCCCAGGCTGGAGCGCAGGGAGCCAGCCGGTGATGGTGTGAAGTCAGGGTCTGGGGTGGAAGTCGTCTGGGGGTGTGGGGGGGCGCCCACGCCTTTCCAGGGCCGCCTTTTCAAATTCAGCGAGGTGGGCTCTACGCAGTCAAAGGGGGCGTGGGTATTTCTTTTTAACCCTCAGAGGTCCAGGGCTGAGGAGGAGTCTACCAAGCTGGAGGTGCCCCAGGAATCACACACTCCTGAACACCAAATCTTACATCCTGGGCCTTTAACATACATTTTGAACTTTCCACACCAAGGTGAGAGAGACTTCAATCAGCACCGTCCTTGATCGAGCTGCACGACCAAAGATCGTTTCGGGTCTCCATATTTTAGAAATTGATAGAACCTAAGGTTCAAGGAAAGTTAACATAGGTGGATGGCTCTGTGGGCAAGAGTGTGTGCTACAGAAACCTGAGAGCTTGATTTCAAGTCCCTAACACCCATGTAAAAAGCCAGGCATGGCCTCTAACCCCAGGGAGTGGGAGCAGGAAGATCCCTAGGGTCTGAGGGTCTCTGTTCTAGTGCCAGGTTCAGTAAGGGAAGTCTGAAGGTAATAAAACCAAGAGTAATAGACATGTATAACACACACACACACACACACACACACACACACACACACACACACACACCTTAAGACAAGTTAGTTGGGTGGTACACTCCAAGACTCCAATGGATTGTGAATTTGAAGTCAGCCTAAGATGCATAGTGAACCCCTGTAGCCAGCAATAACCAGAAAAAACAATCAAGTTGGCATTTGAAGGAACTCGGGGGACAAGATAGGCAATTTAGGAAAGAAGGTGAAGAGAGCCCAGTGTAGGTACCCACACAAGAGGGTACATATGGGCAATGTATCTACAGGGCTGTATTGGACCAGACAGCAAGTCACCTGAGTGGGGCTGCCAATCACATTTTCTTAACAGTCCTACAGCAAGGTGGTGAGGAATTCCAGCCCCAAGCAATAGAGAAGAGAATTTGAGTCCAGCCTGAGCTACATAGCTAGACCCAGTCTCAAAGAAGGGGGGCTAAAGATGTAGCTCCTGTAAAGAAGCCCCCAACAAGATGCTGGGATGTGATTAGAGCACCTGCCTAGAAACCCCTAGTGAGGAGCTGGGGTGTGGCTCAGTGGTAGAGCATCTGCCTAGAATCCCCCAGTGAGGGGCTGGGGTGTGGTTCAGTGGTAGAGCATCTGCCTAGAATCCCCCAGTGAGGGGCTGGGGTGTGGCTCAGTGGTAGAGCATCTGCCTAGAATCCCCCAGTGAGGAGCTGGGATGTGGTTCAGTGTTAGAGCCCCTGCCTAGAATCCCCCAGTGAGGGGCTAGGTTGTGGCTCAGTGGTAGAGCCCCTGCCTAGAATCCCCCAGTGAGGGGCTGGGGTGTGGCTCAGTGGTAGAGCCTCTGCCTAGAATCCCCCAGTGAGGGGCTAGGTTGTGGCTCAGTGGTAGAGTGCCTGTCTAGCATGTACAAGGATGTGGATTTGAGCAACACACATACACATTACTATGGTCTTTTTACAAATCTACTGTAATCCCTTCAGCACAGACGTGTTCTACAGCTTCTCTGTGATAGTCATCTTACAGATTGGAGGTTACCTTTGCAGAGTCAGATCATCTCAGAGCTTGCTTGACCCTCAGGATGCTCCAGGAGAGCCAGCAAAGGCTTGCAGCCTGTGGAAACAGAGCACAGCCAGGTTTCCTGTCCCATCTGGTGTACAATACAAATCAACTAGGTGAGTGCTAGCTTTGGGCTCATCATGAGATCCGGAGCTCAGTGTTTCCATCTGTAAAACATGGGATTGGGGAAGGCAAGACAGTTCAGGAGACACAGGGGTTCACTGCAAAGTATGACGACTTGAGACTGATCTCATGACACATACTAGATGAAGAGAAGCAACTCCAGCACATTGTCCTCTGGCCTTCAATTGTGGGCCAGAGCACACTCACGCATGCACACACACAGACTTTAACTGTAATTAAAAATAAGATGTAATGCAACAAAGGAAGACATCTCCCATCAGCCTCTGGCCTTCACTCACACATGAACACATCCACAGGAGCACATACATACACCATACACAGAGACATAAGAACAAGCTTTTTAGCTTGTTAATTAATTTATTTAATTGAGTTAGCTTTTTAGGTAATTAATTCTTTTTACTCAATGTGCAGTTATCCAGGAGGAAGTTAGCAGATGACTAGGTCATGTTTCCATGTCAACAGTCTTCCCCTGTCTCCAAGACAACGATGGTGCATACAACAATTTGAACCTGTTCCCCTTCTCCAGACAAAGAGTTTCTCTGTGTAGCCCTGGCTATCCTACAACTTACTCTGTAGAGCAGGCTGACCTCAAACTCAGAGATCTGCCTGCCTCTGTCTCCCAAGTGCTAGGATTAAAGGAGTGCACCACCACCGCTCAGATCCTAAATTGTTCCTCTCGAAAGGAGATTTTTCATGCAGCACCATCCAGAAATGGGGGATGGGAAAGTGTAGAAGGCATCTTGGTATCTGCTCTCCCTCCCCCAAAGACAACAGCTGCTGCCTTGTTCCATTCCACAGCACCAGCTGTGTGACTTTAGATAAGTCAGTCAACCTCTCTGAGCGAATGTTGTAGATGAGGATTCCTCTGGAAAATCAAATCACAGTACCTTGTGTGCAAATGTCATAATGAAATCCTGGTAAAAATTAATTTAGAAAACAATAACAACCTTGGACTGGGGCTACAGCTCTGTAACTGATAGCTTACCTAGCATGCACATAATCTTGAGTTGTGGTCTCCACACTGCATGAATTAGGGGGGTGACGCATGCATGTAAAGGAGACATGGTAGCTTAGTGTGGTCACCTTTAATCCTGGCTCTTGGGAGGCAGAGGCAATCTGACCTCTGAGTCCATGTCCAGCCTGGTCTATAGTGCAATTCCAGGATACCGAAGGATACACAGAGAAACAAAAAAACAAGAGAAAGAATGAAAGAGAGAAAGAAAGAAATGGAAGAGAAAAGAAAGGAAGAAAAAAACCACAGATAAGAATATCAGGAGTTCAAGGTCATCCTTGGCTACAAAGAGAATTTGAGACCAGCCTGGGCTACAATGAGACTTTGTCTCCCTAAAGTAAAATAATGCTAACTACATTTAATTTGTGAATTTGGTAACAGGATCAAATGCATTGTTTAGACAATGTACTTGGAACCATGTGCCTGAAATACTATAACCATCAATAAATACTAATGAGTATTATTTATCAATTGAAGAACATCAGGTATCTCAAATCCCCAGGGATGAGAACAGACACTAGACTAATGTGCAGGACACAGGTTTTCTCATAGGACCAAACTTAATACTTTGTGTGTGTGTGTGTGTGTGTGTGTGTGTGTGTGTGTGTGTGTGTGTGTTGCTGGAAATTGAACTCAGGACCTCATTCATGCAAGACAAACACTCTACCAGCTGAGCCATATTCTAAGCCCCTGGTACAGCTTTGTTGTACTATGAAGAATAATTTAAAGTGGAATTTCATTTTGAAGAAAATACAAGCCAGGCATTTTAGCACTTAGGAGACAGGCAAACAAAAACAGAAAATCCTACTGAGAAAAAGATGTGATTTGTATGACTTTTTATAATGGTTTTCTTTCCATCCTGTAGCTTCTAGGGACTAAGTGAAGGTTTAATGGCAAGCTACCTCTCTGGTCAGAATTCTATTAAAAGTAAAGTAGGGTGTGGTGGTGCATGCTTGTAACCCCAGCACTTGGGAACTGAGGAAGGAAGTTCAGGAGTTCAGAGTCATCCTCAGATACATAGTGAGTTCAAGGCCAACCTGAACTATGTAGGACTCTGTCTTGAAAAATAAATAAATAAATACTTTTAAAACTAAAGACAAACTCACTAAGTGGTGAGCAGAAATTTAGGGACATTCCAGCCGCGTTGGAGTCCAGCAGCCCTTAGAGAAGCCAGCAAAAGACAAATGCATTTCTCTAAACTAGAATGTTCGCGACTGCTGTTGCTACAGCTGCTGTCTCCGCCCCCGCAGGGCTGCCCCAGGGGCCTCTGATCAGTTCTCCACACCGGCTTTCGTCTGTGTTTCACAACTGTGTTCCCAGCATTCCTGAAATACATGGGGAAACTTCCGGAGAGGCAGAAGCCATTGTTCATTTTCCAAGAGCCCCAGAAATCTAACAGCCCAAGTCTGGGGTTGAGAAGGGATCTGGGTGCTGACTTTGTCTCTGGGAACCCTCTAAAGTCACAGTTTAGCTCGGTTGGAGGAGGAAAGCCCTGCTGGTAAAATGCTTGCGTTTTTGAGCGTGAGGATTTGAATTGGATTACCCGCCACCCTTCCAAAAAATAACTGGGGGCTGGTGAGACGGCTCAGTTGGTATAGGTACTGGTAGTCAAGTTTGACCTTCTTATTCCATTCCCAGAACACATAGGGTGGAAGAGCGAGCTGACTGCCCTGGGCTGTCCTCTGACCACCATACATATCTCAGAGCTTATATACATACATATGCACTCAATAAATAAAATATGATTAAAAGAAATAAAATCAGGGCATGATGGTATGTGTACATTTGCAATCTCAGCATTGGACAGAAGGATCCCAGGGCTGGCTGAGAAGCCAGCCTAGCCCCGGGTCCCAGTGAAAGATTGTTACAAAAAAAAAAAAAAAAAAAAAACAAGCAGACGGAGTGTGAAGAATTCTGTCCAGTCTCCAGCCTCCAACACACACAGGTCCATGTGCATACACATCTAAACAAAGGCTCTGCCTCACCCTTAAGGGATCCTCATTCCCTCACAGAGGCAGATCAGAGCTTGCAGTGTCCCTATCCAGCAGATAGAAGGACTCCTCTAAGATCTACTCCTTCTTCCCTTCAAGACCGAAAGCCGGCTGCTTGTGCAAAGTAGAGCTGGTGCTGGGGATCATGACCAGGGTCTTGAACATGCTGGATAAGTGTTCTTTTCCAAGCCTGCCTTGGCTGTTTCTGATCCTTGCTGGGCATGCAGCTGCATGATGGTATTGGCTAGCATACACATGCACATGGGTTCCATGCCCAGCATCACCCCCTCAAAAGCAAATAGTAACAAACTGCTAATAGTTTTTGAGCTAGATATGGTGGTACAGTCCTGTCATCCCAACAATCAGGAGGCTGAGGCAGGAGGATCGTGAGTTCTAGAATAGAAGGAGGGAAGGATGGGGGGAGCTGAAGAAAGAAAGAAGAGCAAGCTATTATAGAGAAAGCAGCTTTTGCAAATACTAGTTTGCCAGCTCTTCTGATAAAGAAAATTTCATCAGCATCCTCTTCAGCTCATAGAAAGCAACCTTTCACTTCTGCTGAAGTCAGCAGAGCCGCTGAGCGGAGAAGTAAATAGCTAGCATGCAGGGGCCAAGGTAAATACTGACCTCTTGGCATGATAAATCTTCCTGTTAATCTAAAACAGGAATCTCTCCCAACCACCACCACCGGCCCCAGATTGCCCCATAACAGGACATGGATTCCGCAGGTCTCTGGAAGGCAGAGGGAGGAGACTCGCACGGGCTCCCAGCTCTTTGAGGTCCCAGAATATCAGAAGACTGATCTGCAGCACACTCCGGGAGAACAGCGAAGCTAATACCCAAAGGACTTCTTGCTTCTGCACCGGAGTACTCTGTGTTTGATTTCGAAAAATGCAAACGGACTGTGTGTATCCCAGAAGAGCCTAACTTGCGTTTTCTTATTTACCTCTATTCCAAAAAATTCTCTCCGAGATGCTACTTGAGCCATCATCTGCTGTGAGGGTTTGGGGTGAGGCACAAATGGTAGAGGGTGGGCCTAGCATGCATGAAGCTGATTTCATCCCCCAGCACCACATACTCCAGGTGTGGTGGCAGATACCTGTAATCCCCAACGCTCAGGAGTTGAAGGCAGGAGAATCAGATCAGGGTTATCCTTGGCAAAAATAAATTAATTAAATAAAATTAAAAAAAAAAAAATAGCAAGTTCCAGGCCAGCCTTGATTTTGTGAGACTCTGTCCTCAAAAGAAATAAAATGAACAAAAGTTAAAAATCTGTCTGAGACTCTGCCTCAAAAAGAAAAAAACCAATTACAAAGAAACAAAAAGACAATGAACTAGTTGGCCATTGCAATGGTTACTTTTAATTGGCAAATTAACCCAATCTAGAATCACCTGGGAAGAAACATTCAATGAGGCTTTTCTTGATCAGGTTAGACTGTAACCATGCCTGTGAGGCATTGTCTTGATTAGTGGGAAGACCCAGCCCACTGTGGGTGGGACCATTCCCTGGACAGAGATCCTGGATTATATCAGAATGGTGGAAGCCGGCTGAGCCACAGCATGCATGCATTCATTCATTACTCTGTTCTGGAATGTGGGTGTCATGTGACTCATTCTCTCAAACCCCTACAGTGCCTGTCATGCTGGACTGTGATCTGAAATTTTGAGCCAAATAAACCCTTTATTTCTTAAGTTGCTTTGGTTGAGGTATTTTATCATAGCAACAGGTAAGTAATACAGCTGTCCTGGGTTACCTAGCAAGACTTTGTGCCAATAAGATAAAATAAAAATATGTCAAGGTTAGTGTCTCTCTCTCCCTCCACCCCCCCCCAGTTGATTTTTGTTTGTTTGGTTGGTTTTGGGGTTTTGGGTTTTTTTGTCTCACTGAAAGGGTTGTGTGTGTGTGTGTGTGTGTGTGTGTGTGTGTGTGTGTGTGTGATTTCAAGTCTTTATTAACTACAAAATTTAAAGACAAAATAATAATGTAGTTTGAAAAGTGTGTATAATTAAGTATCTGCCATCAATTTCTTTGTGGATTTATGCTCTAGACAGCATTGGTGAATTAGTGTTGTTGTTGTATATTTGTAGTCTGTCTTCTAGTTATTAATCAAAATTCATTTAGAGGACAGTACTATACTTACATTACTTCAGACTTTTTAGGTGTTTTTGAGACAGGGTCTTATGTAGGTCAGACTTGGCTCATATTTACTATGTAGCCATGGTTAACTTTTAGCCGACTCTTTATACCAAACATATCCTCTGTTTTTTAAAGTTTATGTGTGTGTGTGTGTGTGTGTGTGTGTGTGTGTGTGTGTGTACGGTTGTGTGTGCTTGCACATTGGGGTACTCATGCAAGAAAGTACATATGGGTTGTTTGCCTATAGGGCAATACTGGAGCAGACAGTAAGTTACCAGAGTAGTGCTGTCCCAACACATTCTCCTAACAGCATTTCCTAGAGCCACAGGATATGATAATCTGTAATTCTAGCCCTCTGGCAAGCCAAGCAACAGGAACTAGACTTTGAGTTCTACCTTTAAAAGCTAAAAGAGGGCATTCAGTACCCTGGAGCTGGAGTCTCAGGCCGATGTGAGCCTCCAAACATAGGTGTTGGGGACTGAATTCTGGTCTGCTGAGAGAGCAGGGCAATGCTCTAACCACCCAACCATCTCCCAGCCCCAGTCTCACAATCTCTTAATTTTGACAAATATACCATGAGTCTGTGAGATTTTAATATCAGGGAACAACTGAGTGAGAGGTAGATGATAACTCTCTATACCTGCTTCATGACTTTGCTGTAGAGTTGAAAATTATTGCAAAATAAATATAGCATCCAGGGGCTGTGGAGGTTGCTCAGTGGATACAGCTCCTGCCACTTGAGGGTAAAGATGTAAGCCAAGATCCTTAGAATCCATGCAAATGCTGGATGCTGGGGCACACATCTGTAATCCCAGCATTCCTGTGGAGAGATGGGAGAAGACAGAACAATCTCTGAAAAGTCATGGGCCAGATAGCCTGGAGTGATAAACAAGAGACAGTGTCTCAGACAAGGTCAAAGGTGAGTACCGGCATCCTAGGCTGTCCGATGACTTCTACACATACACCAGAGCACACATGTGCCCACAGTCACACACACATGCTCGCACACACACACACAGGTGTGTATATATATGAATATTTATGTATCCAAACACAACCAACTGCCTTTGTTCAAATCCTACTTTTGAACAAATCAATGGAAAGCATCTTGATGGCAGAGAAATTTGAGGACAGACTTAATAGTGAAGAAGATTAAGACATTATTAGCCGTTTTATTAAGTGTGATAATGGCATTGTGCTTTGTTTGAAGCATCTCTCTGGAAAACACATGCGTCAAGCAGTGAAATGACTGGGATTAGTTTTAACATATCCAGAGCTGGGCATGGTAGTGGTGCCTTAGTCTCAGCACCTGGGAGATGGAGGTGTGATTCAAGGTCCAGATTCAAGGTCCAGCTCCGCTACACGGATTGCTCAAGGCCCATCTGGCTATTCGAGATTCCACCTCAAACAAAAATAAGTAACAACAAGAAGAAATAAACACCAAAAAAAATGAGAGAAGCTGATGGTGGATGAACAGTGACGAAGTCGTTGATGGTACACACATTTTTAACTCTGGGCCACAGAGATGGCTCATCTGGTAAGGTGCTTGCCATCACATCTGATGATTTGAGTCCAAGGCCACAAAACTACATGATGAGGGAAATAATTAACTTTCAAAAGTTGCCCCTGACTGCCCCCACATATACACTGGGTGCGTGGAGACCAGATACACAAACACACACACAGGGTAGGGGGATGGGAGGGTCAAAGGGCAGGGTGGAGAGACCACTGCATGAGTGTTTAAGAATTTGGAAGGCTGGAAAAATAGTCCAGTGGTTAAGAAAAAGGTATATGGTTCTTCCAGAGGATCCAAGTTCAATTCCCTGCACCCACATCAGGGGGTCATAACCACCTATATTTTCAGTTCCAGAAGATCCAATGCCCTCTTGTGGCTTCTGCACTCATATATACATATATAGCCATATACAGAGACACACAAGTAAACTTAGGCGTGGGAACAAATTTTAAAGGTTAAATCAAGAGAACTGGATGCCACAAAGATTTCCCCTGGTCTCAATAGGAATTTTAAATAAGAGGCCAGTAAAATGTCGCAATGGGCCAGGTGGTGGTGGCACACACACCTTTAATTTCAGCACTCCAGAGGCAGAGGCAGGCAGATCTCTGAGTTTGAAGCCAGCCTGGTCTACAAAGCAAGTTCCAGGACTAACAGAGAAACCCTGCCTTGAGGGGGAAGGATGGAGATGGGGGGTGGAGGGTGGGGCTCAGTGAGTTAAGGTGCTTGCTGCTGCCAAGAGTAAAGTGAAGGTAAGCATACAAAACCTTGCATAGCTGTCATGGCCATTGCATGGATACTTTTGTTTTGCACAAAGGCTAGCCGCGGCAGCCTGTACACTCTGATGGCCAGAGAGCGCTTACGTCTCTGCCTCTCCTTGGATCCATAACGCAATCCATATGAACGTTAAGAGTCGCCCGCAGCCATCTGGCCAAAACTGCGCCTCTTCGTCTATTCCATGCTCTTCATGTTCAAATTAACGTCTCTTGTTTTCACGGTCATTGTCAAAAGCAATTTGACGAATCCTTTTCACGGCCTCGAAAGACTTCGCTGAGGGATCCCTCTTGCAAAGAGCAATCCGCCAAACCTCGTTCTTTAGAATCAATGGACAGCAGACGTAGTGGGATGTGATTTTTCCAGTGATTCATTTCACAGGGGGAAAAGGGGTCTGTCTGTTCGTGCATCCTTCACGCTGGGTGGACAGTCCCAGTGTCCATGTAAAAGAGAACATGCCTTGAATTACGATCTGTCTGGGATCCTGGAGCTCTGCATCCTGTCTACCCTTACAGCTGGACCACGGGCAGAATGGGGGATGTTCAAAGAAATTCTCTCCTAACATATGAAACCTCCCCGGAGCACACCAGCCCTTTGCAGCATATTTAGTTAATTGGTTTATGTTTGATTGTTCTACACAGCACAATCAAGCCACTTCCTGGCTCTCCCGAGTTTATAATTTGCAGCGATCCAACTTTTTCTATTCTTCTACAGCAAAACTGGCCCAGGAATACAAACACATGTTATTGGACTTGGGCCAAAGTTTCACATTTATAAAAATCTAATGTGGAGTAGTTAGAGAGAAGGTTCAGTGGATAAGAAAGCATACTGCTTTGCAGAGGGTGGAGGTGGAGTGAATTCTCAGCACTTTGTCAGGTGGCTCACAACCTCCTATAACTCCAGACTGGGGGAGTAAGGGGGAGGAGCATGTCTAATGCCCCCTTCTGGCCTCCTTGTGTACCTGCACTCATGTGCACATACACACAGAGTACAGACCATCTCTGTCTCATACACACAAATAATTAAAAATAAACATTTTTCTTTTAAAAATGTAAAGTGTGGAGGAGTGGCTGAAGAGAGCTTTCTATGCAGTCACAGGGTGTTCAGATTCCAACACTCTTGTAACAAGTAGGGTGTCCTGTCGAAGCCTTGAACACCAGTTCTGAGGCTGGTGGAGACAGAAGGAACAGGTATAGACTTATAGCAGAGGAAGATATTCAACATCTTCTTCTGGCCTCTGAGTGCAAACAGATGTGCTCAATCCTCCCACCCTCCCGAAGTGTATAACCAGAAGTACATGAGTGAATAAATAAACCTTAAAAAAAAAAAAAAGAAAGGGTTTGGTTCCATGAGTGGAGCTAAGAGTGCAAGATATCATGGGCTGGCCAGATGGCTCAGTGGTTAAGAACACTTGCTACTCTTCCAGAGGACCAGAGTCAGTTCTCAGCAGATACCTGGGGTGTTCAACACTAGCTGTAACTCCAGCTCCAAGGGAACTGAGGTTCTCCTCTGGCTCCATGTGACAGAGGCATTTATACTCATGTAAACATACACAGAGATGCATAAATAAAAATAAAAAAAACAAAAGAAAAAAGAAACTAAACACTGGGTCTGTAGTGTTGCTGTAAAACCTATAACTGCTGCACTCTGAGGCAAGAATTGTGAGTTCAGAGCCAGCCTGAGTTACCTAGAACAACCTAATATCAATAGCCAAAACAGTCCCGGGGCAATGGACCAGTTTGTAAAGTGCCTTCTGAATGAGCATGAAGACCTGAGTTTGATCCCCAGAACTCATGTTTAAAAAGCCAGGTTTGGTGGCACATGCTTAATAATCCCAGGGCTGAGGTAGAATGGGTCTTTGAGGATTCCTGGCTAGCCAGACTGGCCAAAGAGGTGATGCCCAAGTTCTAGCAAAAGACCTTGTTTTAAAGAAAAGACAAAGTAGACAGACAGTTCCTGAGGAGGACAATTGAAGTTGACCAGTTGACCAGTTGACCATGTCCCTCCATGCCCCCCCACCGTGTGTGTGTGCAGGCACACACATACACACAAACCAGTACACACTGAATTTCTTGCATACATAAATAATCTCTGTCACACACACACAGGGTGGGTGGGGGGCGACAACACCACCACCACCAAAAACAACCATGTCTGAGGTTTATAGATCATCAGTGTGTCTCAGAGCTAGGCCCAGGGATAGTCAACACTTCAGTTGTGGCTGGAGCTTTTCTGGCAAAATGGCATTGGATCAACCGATCCTATCTTTGGTTTGTTATTGCTGCTGTTGTTTGATTGGATGATTGGTTTTGGTCCTGTGTCCTCGCACCCCAACCCCCCATCCCCATGCATTCATGCCTGGTTGTGTGTGGAGAACCTTGATACATCCACACTATCTAATAGTGTATGCCTCCAAGGATAAAGATGTGTGCCTTTGGTTCACAGACTGGAGGCATGACTGAGCCTCAAGCTTCCACTAAGTATTTCAGAGAGGTTGGGAGAAGGTCACAGCAGAACAGGGGACCTTTCTCAGGGCCAGCAATGGAGCAAAGCGACAGGCCAGGGAATGGGTCTCTGGCTCCATGATACTTTACCACATGCCTCAGGCATGAGGAAACGTCTCCCATCCAAAACCCACTGTGAACTGTTGACTAGATAGCAGAGGTAAAGGCTTTGAAGACAGGAATTGGGGAAGCAGGAAGCACAGTGTGGTTGGGTTGGTTCCCAGAAATGAAAGCTGATGGATCGGGCTGCTCAGGTGGCTGGATGCTTTGTGTGAGAAAGGAGTTTCTTCTCTGGGAAATAGTAATAATAATAATAATAATAATAATAAAAACACCAGTGCTCCTTCTCACCAAGTGCTATCGTCTACCCAAGTATGTCTTTCTTCAGCCTGGTTGGTCTATAAAGAACAGGAAACTTCTGCAAGCAACTTTATCCACAAACATGGCTATGCAGTCTTCAGCGACTTTGGGTGAGACAGTGGTACAGAGCTTTAATCACAAGACTTAGGAAGCAAAGGCAAGTGGATCTCTGTGAATTGAGGCCAGCCTGGTCTATATAGCAAGTTCCAGGACAGTCAGGGCTATGTAGTGTGAGCCTGTCTTTAAAAAGTTGGAAAGAGGCCAATAAGTGATAGTGCATGCCTTTGATCTCAGCACTTGGGAGGTGGAGGCAGGAGGATGTCTGTGAGTTCTAGAGTTCTGTCATTTCACCTACTCAGGAAGCTAAAGAAGGAAGATTAAAAACAAAACAAAACAAACAAAACCCACGGTCAGCCTGGTCTACAGGGTGAAGTCAAAGCCAGTTGGGCAAATTATAGAGATCCTGTCTCGAAATGAAAAGTGAAAAGCCAGGCTGGATCACTGGCTGCTCTTCCAGAGATCCTGAGTTCAATTCCCAGCAACTGTCCATGATGAGATCTGGTGCCCTTTCCCAGCATGCAATCCTACATGCAGGCAGAAAACTGTATACATAATAAATAAACAAATCTATAAAAAAAAATTGAAAAGCCAGATATGGTGTTTAGGGCTAACCGTCTCTATATAGTTTTAAGATACCCAAAGTTACAGAGTGAGACTGTGTCTCAAAATAGATTAATAATTAATTAAATTAAAAGCAAAAACAAGGCTA
>PVIH01011033.1:26409-71624 GCA_004025045.1 Sigmodon hispidus
CTCAGTGGTAGAGCCCCTGCCTAGAATCCCTCAGTGAGGGGCTGGGGTGTGGCTCAGTGGTAGAGCCCCTGCCTAGAATCCCCCAGTGAGGGGCTGGGGTGTGTCTCAGTGGTAGAGCCCCTGCCTAGAATCCCCCAGTGAGGGGCTGGGGTGTGGCTCAGTGGTAGAGCACCTGCCTAGAGTCCTCTGCTGTCTTACTCCCAAATCAGTTCTCTTTTCAGCATGTACTTCTGCCTCCCAAAAGTCCTTGCTCAGAATAATACCAGATTGTAGGGTCCAAGGCCCCAGAGAAGCTTCTTCATCAGCTTATTGGGAAATACTTTTTATATAAAAGCTTTGCAATAAAAATTGATGAAAGTTTTTTTACTTCATTCATTTTTAATCTAAAGCATATATTTCTGGACCTGGTTCCTGATCAGAACCTATTTTGTGTTTTGGCCATGCTAGAGATGGAACTCAAGGCCTTTTAGAGAGATTCTAGGCCAGTACTCTACGGATAAACTACAATCTCTAACACTGCATCACATCTCCAAGCCCTCACTGGGGATTTCTAGGCAGGGGCTCTACCACTGAGCCACACCCCAGCCCCTCACTTGGGGATTCTAGGCTGGGGCTCTACCACTGAGCCACACCCCAGCCCCTCACTGGGGGATTCTAGGCAAGTGCTCTACCACTGAGCCACACCCCAGCCCCTCACTGGGGGATTCTAGGCAGGGGCTCTACCACTGAGCCACACCCCAGCCCCTCACTGGGGGATTCTAGGCAGGGGCTCTACCACTGAGTCACACCCCAACCCCTCACTGGAGGATTCTAGGAAGATGCTCTACCACTGAGCCACACCCCAGTCCCTCACTGGGGGATTCTAGGCAGGGGCTCTACCACTGAGCCACACCCCAGCCCCTCACTGGGGGATTCTAGTCAGGTGCTCTACCACTGAGCCACACCCCAGCCCCTTACTGGGGGATTCTAGGCAGGGGCTCTACCACTGAACCTGTGTCTTTGGTGGTTTGAATAAAAATGGCATGCATAGGTCCATAGAAAGAGGCGGTATTAGGAGGTGTGGGCTTGGAGTAGGCGTGGCTTCGTTGAAGGAAATACATCACTAGGGGGTGAGACTTTGAGGTTCTCAGAAGTTCAAAGCAAGCACAGTGGTTCACTCTTGTTGCAGCCTGCCAACCCAGACACAGAACTCTCAGCTCTTTCTCTATCACCTTGTCTGCCTGCATGCTGCCATGCTTTCTGCGGTGACAATAATGGACTAAACCCCTGAAGCTGTATGCCAGTCTCCGTTAAATATTTCCTTTATAAGAGTGGCCATGGTGTCTCTTCACAACATTAGAAACCAAAGCTAAGACAATGCCCAACCACCCCCATTTTTTTTATTTATAAAAGACAGCAAATACTTATAAAGAATAAAACAGATCCAGGTTACAAGCTGTTACATAGTCATCTTTATCTTTGAGAGCTGAAGTGGATAGGTTAAAAGCCTCTGTGTTATAAATAAGAAATTCTTATTTTTTTTTTTAATTTTTTTTGATTTATTTATTTATTATGCATACAGTTTTACAGAAGAGGGCGCCAGACCTCATCATAGATGGTTGTGAGCCACCATGTGGTTTTGCTGGGAATTGAACTCAGGACCTCTGGAAGAACAGTCAGTGCTCTTAACCTCTGAGCCATCTCTCCAGCCCCAAGAAATTCTTATTTTTTTTTTAATGCATACAATGTTCTGTCTGTATCACTGAAGGCCAGAAGAGGGCACCAGATCTCATTATAGATGGTTGTGAGCCACCATGTAGTTGCTGGGAATTGAACTCAGCACCTCTGGAAGAGTAGCCAGTTCCTAACCACTGAGTCATCTCTCCAGCCCACAAAGAAATTCCTGAAGGTCAGTTTTTACTCTCATGAGTCATAGAAAATCCACAATATTTTTCTTTGGTTGTAAAAGAAGTCATTGGGGTCTTTGAGACTGTAGAGTGTCAGCTCAAATGACAGACTTTTATGACTGGTGGTTATATTAAATCTTTTCAACAACTCATAGAAAGCATCTAAAATATGTCAGACTTTCTTTTTTCAAGCGAGAGATTTTATTGCTTTGATCACTGAACCAGGGGGAAATGAGTTTTACTTCCTGCAGCTCTTGCCTCTGCTGACATCACACTGCTCCTTACACTCAAGTCTTAAACTGCTGGAAGTCAACCTCATCTGAATGAAATGAAAGTCTTAAAGTATTTTAATAATGACGATAATAATAATTCCATATTTAAATAGTGTATATAGCCAAGAAAAACAAAACTTCCAATTTTTAATTCTCTCACCTGGAAACCAAAAAACCAAAATGCTTTGGCAAGACTAAAGTAACATTCACTATCTTAAATATTTATATAAAGAGCAAGTGAATGTGTAGGGTTGGAGAGATGGCTCAGCAGCCATCAGAGATGCTTACTGCCCTCCCAGAGGATGTAAGCTTGGCTCCCAGCACTCAAATCAGGCAGCTCACCACTCCCTGTCATCTCAGAAGCTCTGATACCCTCTGTGGCCTCCACAGGCCCCTTCACTCACATGCACAAACACTTATGTACACATCTAGACATAATTAAAAGCAAAGCCCAATGCTAGTGGTGCACACCTTTAATCCCAGTACCCTGGATCAGTGCAAACCATCTCTGAGCGTTCTTAGTGTCAGGATTTTGTGCGGTCTGACATGATACGATAATGAATTCCCAGGCTATCTGGCAGAAGGTGTCTACGAATACAGAGGCCTCATGGGGGATGCGGGAGACACTTAGAAGCTGTTTCTAAGTGAAAGGACTTTATTATTAGAGGGATGTGGTTATGATAACAGAGAAGGGGGAAGGGAAGGAGAAAGAGAAAGATAGAAGCATGAGAGACAGAAAAGAAAAAAGAGATAGGAGTGCTCCTGAGAAAACAAAAGGGGGAAGGAGATTCAGTGGTGAGAATTCTTCTTAAATAGAGCTTGATATCAGAGCTCGGGGGTGGGGGGGCCTGGCTTTAGCAACTAACAGCCCCTGAGCCATTATCTCTCCAGCCCCTACCTTATTTCTTCCTAGAGATGTATCATTTCTCTTGAAATATTTTTTTCTTTGTGTATGTGTGTGCTCACACATGCCTTGGTTAGTTTTTGCCAACACAAACCAGTGTCATCTGGAAAAACGGACCTGCATCTGTAGAACTGTCCAGATAGGATCTGTGGCCTGTGGCCATGTCTGTGAAGATCTTTCTTAGGTCCGGATTGATGTAGAAGGGCCCAGCTCACAGTGGATGTTACCATCCCTGGGCCGGTGGTGGGCCTGAGCCATGTAAGAAAGATAGCTGAGCAAATCAAGGAAGCAAATCAGTAAGCCTCCTTCCTCCCTGCTCTGTCTCAGTTCCTGACTTCAAGTTTCTGACTTGAGGTCAGTCCTGTTGCACTGAGACACTCCTAGATGGTTAATAAAGTTAACCTTGAATCAGGACAGAGTCAGTGACTAGCAGACCGGAATTAACCATAGAGATTTTGGAGGACCCAGGATGCCATAGAGAGGCACAAGAAGGAATAGAGAGGGGCTTAGAAAGATTCACTGGGGGCTAGAGAGATGGCTCAGAGGTTAAGAGCACTGACTGTTTTTCCAGAGGACCTGAGTTCAATTCCCAGCATCCACATGGTGCCTCACAGCCATTTATAATGAGATCTGGTGCCCTCTTCTGTACACTGTATATATAATAAATAAATGGTTTTTTTTAAAAAAAAAAAAAAAGAAAGATTCACTGACATTTTCAAACTTAGAAGTGTGAAGAGAGGGGCAGCTGGCTGTTCCTTCACTGATTTCTTGATCTATGAAGTTTTTAATCCCAATATCTGACTCCCAAGTTGTTGTTGTTTTTAACAATTTATATATTTTTATTTTTTTTATTTTGTGTGTATCCAAGTGTTCTATCTTCATGTATGCCTGTACACCAAAAAAGGGCATCAGATTTCACTATAGATGATTTTGAGCCACCATGTGGTTGCTGGGATTTAAACTCAGGACCTTTGAAAGAACAGCCAGTGCTCTTAACCTCTGAGCCATCTCTCCAACACAACTCCCAAGTTTTTACAGATAATAAAACAATTTAGATAAATGCTTCATAGACCTGTGAGCTAAAATAACTCCTTTTCTTCCCCACCTTAGTTTTGATCTAAGTTTTATCATAGAAATAGAAAAGCAGACTAAGACCATGCTTACACACAAACATGCTCATGGGTATGGGTACCTGAAGAGGACAGAAGAAGGTGTTGAATCCTCTGAAGCTGGATGAAAAGTGGTTGAGAGCCACCGCATGTGGGTGTTTGGAACTGAATTCTGATTGCCTGTGCAAGAGCAGCAAAGCAGTCTTAACTGCTGAGCCATCTCTCCAGCTCCTCCACCGTATGTTTTGAGGCAGGGTCTCTCTATGAACTCAAAACTCACTGATTCATCAAGAGTAACTAGTCATTATCTCCAAGGATCTGCTGCTTCTGTCTTCCAAGTAGCGGGATTACAAGCAATTGCTGTCACCCCAACATTTTACTTGAGAACTAAGGATTCAAACTCAGGTCCTCCTGTATGTCTAACAATTTTTTCTTTTTTATTGACTGAGCCATCTCTGAAGCCCCTTGTTTGTTTGTGGTGTTGCTTGAGATGAGGTTTTGTGTAGCCAGGGTTGACCTTGAACTTTCATATAGTTGAGGCTAACCTTCATCCTCCTGCATCCACCACTGCGTGCCGCCAGGATTTCCCAGGCTTACTCATTATGCTTGGCTTTCTCTAGAATATTAAAGGATGGAATACATAGCAACTTCTTCTCAGTGTATAAATAAACACTACAGCTGATGCAACCTGGGCTCTGGACCAGTCAGAGCCAGGGTAGAAAAAAGGCAAGCCATTTTTACATACAAAAGAAAGCAATGCATATTTGCACATAAATATTTATTTTTATTTTTTATGAGAATTGGTGTTTTGCCTGCATGTATAACTGAGTAAGGGTGTGTGGTGAGCTGCTTTCTGGCCTGCAGAATGACGAGTCACCACACGCACAATTCTTCTCGGATCACACTTTATTGGAGTACAGCTCAGTTGAGAATGGTGGAAAGAAGACCCCGAGCCTGAGATGCAGCCTGCTTATATAGGGAAGCCGGGCGCGTGATTGGTGCCCAACGTAATGCCTCATTAGCATATAGCTGGTGATAGGTCCAAAGTAATACCTCATTAGCATATTCAGGGATCACATCAGATAGGCCACTACTCGACGCCTAATTAGCATAAATAGCGAAGGTGCAATAGAATGTTAAAGCAAGTTGTGCAAGGGCCAACCGCGCCCTACAAGGGTGTCAGATCTTGAAATTACAGAAAGTTGTTAGCTGCCATGTGGATGGTGGGAATCGAACTCAAGTCCTCCAGAATAGTCGGTGCTCTTAACCAATGAGCCATCTCTCCAGCCCACATCTTTGCACATAAAGGGGGAGAAGGAAAGGCTGGGGAATGACTCAGTAGGTGTTTACTACATAAACATGAGGATTTCTGTTCATTCCTAGTACCCATGTAAAAGCCAGACATAATGGCAAGCATCCATTGTCTCAGGACTGGGGAGGTGACTTTAAAAAGACTCCTAGAGCATGCTGATCAGCTAACCTAGTGAGCTCCATGTACAGTAAGAAACTGTCTCAAAACTTAAGGTGATGCGGTGGAGAGATGACTCAAAGGCTAAGAGCACTGGCTGCTTTTCCAGAGGACCAGGATTTGATTCTCAGCACCCCTATGGTAGTTCACAACAATACCCTCTTCTGACGTCCTCCAGTACAGCATGCAAATGGTGTCCAAAATATACACACAGGCAAGACATCCATACATACCCATAATATAAAAATTAAAAGACCTTAAAAAAAAAAAGGTGGAGAGTACCTGGCAATGGTGGCACACACCTTCAACCTAGCACTCTGGAAGCAGAGGCAGAGGGATCTCTGTGAGTTCGAGGCCAGCCTGGTCTAGTTCCAGGACAGCCAGGGCTACACACACACACACACACAAAAAAAAAACATTGTATTGAAAAAAAGAACAAAAAGGTGAAGAATGATTTAAAAAAAAAAAACCACCAGCATCTACCTCTAGCTCTGCACACTGCACACATGCATGTGCACAAACACACATTTATATGTACCTTCATGGGCACAGACACACACAAACATGTGCACGTACATTGATGTACACACAGAGAAGGAAGGAAGGGAGGGAGGAGCTGGAGTATTAATATTATAGAGTGACTCGATATGCAGGAGGAAATGCATGCTACAGTTTGTCTCTCATCTGAAAGGAAGTTCAAAGTGAGAAAGGAGTTATGGATTTCCATCTCTGAACCCAGCACTGCCCAATGAGCTGGCACCAACTTCTCCTAAAGCCCAGGCCAGTGACCTAAGTGTGTTATGTGCCAAAAGCCAGAGTCGGGAGCATAAAGTTTCCTTTAATTTTTCCAAGCTGTGTAAAGGAATAAGTAACTTTTCTGAGGGTCCCTGGTCTTTTGAAGCTTTTAATATTTTTAATGTATGCAAAAGAATGTGTATAATATATGACTGCTATGAAGCAAGAGCAATAAAATGAACCACCTGGGACTAATATAGAAAGTATGGAAGAGGAAGCTGGAGAAATGGCTCAGTGGTTAAAAACACCTTCTGTTCTTACAGAGGACTTGAGTTAGATTCCCAGCACCCATCTCGAGTAGCTTACCTTCTATAATTCTAGCTCTGGGGCACTCTCTTCTTGCTTGTGCAAACACACACACACACACACACACACACACACACAAACTAATAAATAAATAAATAAATAAATAAATAAATAAATAAATAAATGGAGGTCAGGAGTGGTGGTGCATGCCTTTAATGTTTGCACTTGTAAGGCAGAGGCCAGTGGATCTCTGTGAGTTCGAGGTCAGCCTGATCTCCATAGCGAGTTGGGCTGGGGATACGGCTCAATAGTAGAACACATGCCTAGAATTTATGAATACCAGAGTTCAATCTCCAGCACCCACCCACGGAAAACAACAACCTTTTAAAATCTGCATGAGTTGGGCTGGAGGTGTAGCGCAGGCTAACATCTGTGAATGAGGCCCCGGGTTTCAATCCTCAGTACAAATAATAAAAGAGAAGAAATCACAGTTCTGATTTCCAGCCCAGCTTAGCAGCTTCCTGACTCCCTGGAATGTTTACAGTGACCGAGAAAAATAAAGTTGATTAGAGCCTAGTCATTCCACTCCTTCTAGAGTGCTCAGATTGCAGTCCGTAGACACAGCTTTGCGTTTTCTCTTTTGGTCCCCCTCAGCTTCCATAGCAGACTCACTGTGCTAGACTCCCGGAATTAGCAGCTTCCTGATCTTCTGCGCAGCCGTTCCCGGTCGCCGTGGAAACCGATCAGCCAATCAAAGTGTGTGGCCCTACTAGCTGACGCGGCGGGGATCTCAGCGTGCTTTGGCGGTGGGCTTCCGCGGGTTCTTGGTAACGGACAGCGATGCTGAAGGCCAAGATTCTCTTCGTGGGGCCTTGCGAGGTGAGGCTGGGTTCGAAGGCCTCCTAGAACTGGGCTTGTTCCCGGGAGGTGCAACATGGGACCAGCATCCCCACTGGGGGCAGCAGCTGGTGACCTGTGGAGCTGCCAGGCCTTGATCCAGTTCACCCCACTCAATGTAGTGGAGAAGAATCTTGAGGTACACAGGTCTGAAGGCTAGCGGGAGTCAGGAGCGTCTCATGAACCTTCCCTGAAAAAGGGGTATTTCTTTGGGATGAGAAAACTAGATTTTTTTTTCAATATAGGGAGCAAGTGGCTATTAATTATGACAGAATTACTACATAGGTGATTCATACTACATACCAAATTAAAGTTCAGATGGGCCAAAACTAACATATAAGTAAGTTAACTGAGGAAGAAAGCTAAGCGTAATGGCACTTACCTGTAATACCAGGACTCAGGAACCAGACGGAGGAGGATCAGCACAAGTTCAGGGTCGGCCTAGGCTACACTCTGATTTGTGGAACAGCCTGGGCTGCAATGTGAGATGCTGTCTCAAATAGCAAAATTGGGTAGATAGATAGATAGATAGATAGATAGATAGATAGATAGATAGATAAATAGATGGATGGATGGATGGATGGATAGATGCTGTCTCAAATAGCAAAATTAGATAGATAGATAGATAAATAGATGGATGGATGGATGCTGTCTCAAATAGCAAAATTAGATAGATAGATAGATAGATAGATAGATAGATAGATAGATAGATAGATGGATGGATAGAAGATGAATGTGTGAATCACCTCGATGATTTGTTAAAGTTCAGATCTCTGGGTCTCAGCTCAGAAAGTTAGCTCATGTTAGCTCTTGTTATTTGGTGACAATGTCTTGCTATGTAGTTCAGTCTGGCCTTGAACTCAAGATCGTCCCTGCATCAGCTTCCTGAGTATTGGGACTGTAGGCCTGTGTCACCATGTCCTGAAACCCTAGTTATGGTTCCTGAGTAGGTCTGGGAAGAATGTAGGAATTCATATTTAGTACCAATGTCCATGGACCAAACATGACAACCACTGTACATTCATGGATGAATATATAGCAAAGATGTGTCCTTAACATTAAATTAGGAGACTGGGGGTGTAACTGGATGATAGAACATTTGCCTAGTACGTGGGAATCCCTAGGTTCAATTCTCAGAACTCTATAAAACTTTCATGGTGACATATGCCTCAGTTTCAGTATCTGGAGGTAGAATGATCAGGAATTTAAGGTCATACCCCTGGCTATAATAGCAAGTCTGAGGCCAGCCTAGGATACATAAAACCTGTCAGAGGAAAAAAAAATCTATCCCTGAGTTAGGAAAGATGCACAAAATCGAGGAGAGATTGAGCCATGTTTGGTGGACCAGGACGATAACCTCAGCACACAGGAGACTAACACTGGAGGACTGCACAAGCTGGTCTGGGTGGTTTGGGGGCAGAGAGGAGGAAAAGGCTTAAAAGAAATAACAGTAGGGTCTAGAGAGATGGTTTCTGACTAAGATCTCATGCTGCTCTTGCACAGGTAGGTATTCCTTTGGTTCCCAGCACCTGTGCCAGCTGCCTCACCACTGCCTATAACTTCCAGTGTAGGAGATCTGACAGCCATGGGCTCTGTGGGCACAGGCGCTCAGCATGCACAGACCCATGCAGAGACCCGGGCATAATGGAACATACATTTAATACCAGCACTGAGGAGACAGAGACAAGTGAATTTGAATTGAGGGATGGCTTGATTGATTGACATGGTGAATTGTAGGCCAGCCAGGGCTACATAGTAAAACCATATTTTATATATATATATTTAAAGAGAGAACACATTTGTAGTTTGGAGAAAGTTTGCAAAAATACATTACAAATCTAGGTTTGGTGATAGACACTGGTAATGTCATCATTTTGAAGGTAGAGGCAGGAATATTGACAGTTGGTATCTAGCTTGGGCTTACAAAATTCTTACCTCAAAAAAAGTAGTTTAGAGAACAGAATACAACCGCAGAGAGTTGTACCCCCACTCATGGAGCCTAGAATGATCTAGAGCATCTGGCCCTCCTGCCTCTTCTCACCACTTCTCCAGCCATTTTCTTCCCCTTCCCTCCGTTTTATCATTCCTTTCCCTATCCTGTAGAGTTTTACAAGGGCTCCCTCAGATTTAAGAGACTGACTTCTGAGAAATAATCTTGGAAGAGAGGGGACCTTGTTTTGTATTTAGGCACATGCAGTATTTGTTCAGTGGATGGTACAAATACATAAAGAAGATCTGAGAAGCAGATCATAGCTCTGAGGAGGGAATGAGTGGGTGGATGGATAAGGGGGTCAATGGATGAGTAGATGGATGGATGGATGGATGGATGGATGGATGGATGGATAAGAGGGTCAGTGGATAGTTGGGTGATTGGATAAATGGATGTGTGGATTTGAGTAGCTGAGCAGTAGGTAGATGGAAGGGTGTGAGTTAGTGGTTGAAATGATGGATAAATGGATGAGTGGTTGAACTGATAGATGGATGGGTGGGTAGATGGATGGATGGGGTGAGTAGTTGAGTACATGGATGGATGAAAGGGTTAGTGGGTAAATGAGTAGATGGTAGGTGATGAGATGGAGGGAGCTAGTGGGTGATTGAATGGATAATAGACGAGTGGGTGGAAACCTGGTTTGGGTAAAGGGATCAGAAAGACTGTCTTACTGTACTGTTGACCTTTTATAGAAATGTTGGTTACTTACATAATACATGAGGACCAACCAGCAAGAGTCCACAAACCTGGGTCCCATGTTAACCTTGACCTTCTTGATGATCTCGTATCTTTAACAGGCGGATTGGCTAAGCTGTGAACAGTGGAGGGGAGGTGGGACACACACTTACCTAGGTTTTTGTTGATAGCATTTGCTTTCTAGCTTTCTCTTCTCAGATAAATTAACTGAGTACCATCCAGGCTGTCGGAAAAGGTTGCTGCCAGTCCAAGCTCTGCCCGCTATGCTAGGGCCAGGCAACACCCTTCCAGACAGAGAGAGCGCTCTCTGTCCTAGAGATCTCAAGGAGTCATGGCCAGAACGTCACCACACCTAGTCCAGGCAGACAACAGGGTCTTACTGTGTAGCGCAGGCTATCCTGGAACTTGCGTGCTTGCTGCCTTGGCCACCTGAGTGCCGGGGTTAAGGATGTGTCCCCATTTGTGGTTGACGAGGGCTCCTGTGTGATTTATTGCTCTATTTGCTCTTACTTTCACAGAGTGGCAAAACAGTGTTAGCCAACTTCCTAACTGAGTCTTCCGACATCACTGAATACAACCCGACACAGGGTGTGAGGTGAGCCTTCCAATCTATGTCTCTAAAGCAGTTGTGAAGCACCATGTACTCCCTACCTTTGGTGCTATGCACATTCTCTGAAACTGCTTTCTGATGTAAAGGGCTTGCTGTTCTGTTTATATTTTTAGGATCCTAGAGTTTGAGAACCCACATGTCACCAGCAACAACAAAGGCACAGGCTGTGAATTCGAGCTCTGGGACTGTGGTGGTGACTCTAAGTAGGTTTTCTTTAACATAGCTCTGCTTCAAGAGCTGACAGGCAAAAAGCAGGGTTGGGATTGGGTGGCTCAGTGGTAGAGCACCTACTTAGAATCCCCCAGTGAGGGGCTAGGGTGTGGCTCAGTTGTAGAGCACCTACTTAGAATCCCCCAGTGAGGGGCTGGGGTGTGGCTCAGTGGTAGAGCCCCTGCCTAGAATCCCCCAGTGAGGGGCTGAGGTGTGGCTCAATGGTAGAGCACCTGCCTAGAATCCCCCAGTGAGGGGCTGGGGTGTGGCTCAGTGGTAGAGCCCCTGCCTAGAATCCCCCAGTGAGGGGCTGAGGTGTGGCTCAGTGGTTAGAGCCCCTGCCTAGAATCCCCCAGTGAGGGGCTGGGGTGTGGCTCAATGGTAGAGCACCTGCCTAGAATCCCCCAGTGAGGGGCTGGGGTGTGACTCAGTGGTAGAGCAGTTGCATAGCATGTGTGAAGTCTCCAATGCTACAATAATAGTAATAACAAATATTGAGAAACCAGGGTGCCTTACCACTGTCTCTTGACTCTCTTTCCATCTGTCAGGTTTGAGTCCTGCTGGCCAGCCCTGATGAAGGATGCTCATGGAGTGGTGATTGTCTTCAATGCGGACATCCCAAGCCACCTAAAGGAAATCGAAATGTGGTATTCCTGTTTTGTCCAGCAACAGTTCCTCCAAGACAGTCACTGCATGCTTGTGGCCCACCACAAACCGGGCTCTGGAGGTGACAAGGGCAGCCTGGCTTTGTGTAAGCACCCTAGACTTTCCTTTCTTTTCCTGGTTTTGGTTCCACTGTTTGAAGGTCTCTCTCTCTCTCTCTCTCTCTCTCTCTCTCTCTCTCTCTCTCTCTCTCTCTCTCTGTGTGTGTGTGTTTGTGTGTGTGTATGCACAAGTGCATGAAAACATAAGTCTACATGTATTTGGAGACCATAGATCACTTTAGGATGTCATTCTCAGGAAGATCATTCACCTTAGGGCTTTATTTTTTTTTTTTCATTTTATTTTTTGTGCTTATGTTCGTGTCTTTCTGTGTATGCATATTACCTCATACATATAGGTATTCATAGAAGTATGTATTAGCAGTAAAATGCTTACCTAGAATCCCCCAGTGAGGGGCTGGGTTGTGGCTCAGTGGTAGAGCCCCTGCCTAGAATCCCCCAGTGAGGGGCTGGGGTGTGGCTCAGTGGTAGAGCACCTTTCTAGAATCCCCCAGTGAGGGGCTGGGTTGTGGCTCAGTGGTAGAGCACCTGCCTAGAATCCCCCAGTGAGGGGTTGGGGTGTGGCTCAGTGGTAGAGCACCTGCCTAGAATCCCCCAGTAAGGGGCTGGGGTGTGGCTCAGTGGTAGAGCACCTGCCTAGAATCCCTCAATGATGTGGCAGAGTGAAGGTCTGTTGTAAAGCACCTATCCAATATGCACAATGCTCTGGGTTCCTTCTGAAGCACCACACAAAAGACAAAAATAAGGACCTGCCAGTACCTGCTTTGCTATCTTCCTATTGTCAAGAGGTAGTTTCAGTTTTTTGTTTTGTTTGATTTGGTTTGGTTTGATTTTTTTTGAGACACGGTTTCTCTGTGTGGCCCTGGCTGTCCTGGAACTCACTTTGTAGACCAGGCTGGCCTCGAACTCACAGAAATCTGCCTGCCTCTGTCTCCCAAATTCTGGGATTAAAGCTCTGAGCCACCACCAATGCCATTCCCTGTAAGAGTTCAGCACATCTCTGGGTGTGCTAGCGCATGCCTGTTATCTCAGCACTGGCAAGGTTGAGCAGGACCAAGAGCTCTAAGCATGCCTAGGGTAAATTGCAAGACCTGCAAGGAAGGGAGGGGGGGAAAGCGTTCTTTGGGTAGCCTGGGTTGTCACATGCTTTCGAAAGCCTTGTTCAACCCGGAAGCCTAATTAGCATCCTTTCCCCTATGGAGCGCCCCCCTTGAACAAGCTGAAGCTGGTGCACTCGAACCTGGAGGAGGACCCAGAGGAAGTCCGGGTGGAATTCATCAAGTATTTAAAAAGCATCATCAACTCCATGTCGGAGAGCAGAGACCGTGAGGAGATGCTCATCATCACCTAGTGTCCCTGTGCCGCCACCTCCTACCACACAATGCTGACGTCCCACCCAGCTGCTGATGCACCCTGCTGCTTGTGGCTACACACGTGTTCCTTATCTGCTTGAAGGCACCAGGAAGAGTCAGGCAAGATGGCACGTGCCTGTGATCCCAAACCTTGGGAAGCTGAGGTCAGAGGGTTGAAAGTTCAAGGCTACAGAGGGAACCCTTATCTCAACCCCTCTCGGGAAGCAACAAGCTGCCCCGCCTTTCTGTCTCACCATAAACACATTCTCCCAGCAGCCTTCTTAGTGCTGTGTATTTTCAGGTTGAGCTGTTTATTGGTGATTAATAGAATGAAATGACCCAGAAGAGAGAGATGGTGTGATCTCTGATGTCGCAGAGAACACGCATTAGAGCTGCTTTTGGGCTTGACGACAGTGATGTTTGCTCTAAAAGAACAAACAACAGGGGCTGTGAGATGATTTGGTGGGTAAGAACACTGGCTGCCAGGCCTCACATCCTGAGTTCAATCCCCAGGCACCCCCCACAACACAAACATACTATATAGAATTTAAAGAGGAATCAGGCAGGAGAGATGGGTCAGGGGTTAGGAAAACTTGTTTCTCTTGTCCAGGACCTGAGTTCAGATCCCTGCACCCACAGTGGGTAGCTGTGACTGTAATTCTAGATCCAGAAGATCCAGTGCTGACTTCTGGTCCCCAAGGGTATACACACACACACACACACACACACCATGCATTCCCACAGACTGTATTGGCTACTTTCTGTTGCTGTGATAATACACCATGACCAAGGTAACTCTAAGAAGAGTTTATTTGGGCTTATGGTTCCAGAGAGATAATAGCCCATCAAGACAGGGACATGGCAACAAGCGACAGGCATGGCAGCAGGAACGGGAAACTGAGGCTTATATGAACTGTACATCAAAGAGAGCAAGCAAAGAATAGCACCAAAGCCTACCTCTGTAGACATAGGTCCTCAAGCAATGGCACATCTCCTAAAATTCCCAAACAGTGCCATCAGCAGGGAGGCAAATTTCAAATGCTGGAGGGATTGCTCAGTGGTTGAGAGCACTGCTGCTCTTCTGGATGTCTTGAGTTCAGTTCCTAGCAATCACATGGTGGCTCACAACCATCTATAGTGGGATCTGATGCCTTCTTCTGGCATAAAGGCATGCATGCAAATAGATCACTCACACATAAAACAGATAAATATTTTAAAAAATATTCAAATACCCAAGGCTATGAGGGACATCTTATTCAAAACACCACACAAATACAAATATACATCATTTTTTTTAAGGGGTGGGAACAAATGAGTGGGCCAGTTGTGTGGCTCCAGAGTAGAGTGTGTGTGCATAGAATCGCCCAGTGAAGCTCTGGGTTTAGAAACAGACGACTAGCTTAGGGTGTAGGAGACCTTCGATTCCACTTCTAGCACTGAAAAGAAAGAAATCAACAATCCAAAGTGTCTTCTTAAAGGAATAGAAGGAGTCAGGGAGATGGCTCAGGTGATAGGGCGCTTGGCTCACAAGTATAAGGATCCAGGTCAATCTCCCAAACCAGTGTAAAATGCCAGGCATTGTGCATTGTGGAATGTACTTGTAATCCCAGCACTGAGGTGCCAGAGACAGGCAGGTCCCCTCTTGGCCAGCTGGCCAGCTAGTCTATTGTTTTGTGAGTTTCAAGCCCAGGAGAGAGCCTGTCTCAAAAATCAAGGTGTGGGCAGGTGAGATGCTCCGTGATCAGTTTTCTTGCCACTCAAGCAGGTAGAGAGGATCGGAGTCCGAATCTCAGAACCCACAGAAGTCAGGCAAGTTAGCAGCCACCTGTAACCCCAGTACTGGAGAGGCCAAGGCAGGACTCCTAGGGCAGAGGGGCTGGCTTGATGAGCTGGAATCATCACACACAGACACTGAGGTACGTGCCGGAAGGACCGACCACCAACCAAGGCTGTCCTCTGGACTTCACACTCATGTACACACATATGCACTCCTACACAGGAAACTGATTATCTTGGCATATGCTTGTGATCACAGCTGTCAGGAAATAGAAGCAGGAGAATCAGGACTTCAAGTCAGCCTCAACTATGTAACAATTTCAAGGCTAGCCTGGGCTACATGAGGCCCTGGATCATTTCTAAACACCCAACAAAACCAGCGTCTATGAGATCACTGATGAAAATGTTGTGGCAGGTTAACAGGATTCGGTCCCAGCATTCCCTGCAGTCACCATACTTGGTAACGTGATGGAACGTTGCTCTCGTTAACAAGAACAGACTGGTGAGCTGGCTCAGCAGGTGATGGTGTGTGCTGCCAAGCCTGATGACCTGGACTTGATCTGCAGAACCCACGTGGTGGCAGATAAGAGCCAATTCCTGCAAACTGCCAACTGCCCTCTGACCTCCACATGCACACCCCACAGCACTCTCAAAAGTGTGCTCAGCTACACAGTGACACAGAAAATAAAAATAAAATAAACAGGAGTCTTGCCTCGATCTCTTCTCATTTTAAGTCCCCACTCTCAATACTTGAAGTCAGTAATCCAAAACTGGGTTCAAATCAAGGCACCCCCAGGGTCATAATCACGCTGGATGATCCAAGAGAGTTATTGTTAGTTTTTGTTGTTTGGGAGGGTTGTTTTGAGACAAATCTGGGTAGCCTGGAACTCATGTTTTAGACCAGGCTGGCCATGAACTCACAGATACCTCCTTGCCTTTGCCTCCTCGGTGCTGGGATTAAAGGCCTTCGCCACCACTGAGGCTGCTTCCTGCCAGTGCTGCCTCTGGTGGCTGCCTGCGTTCCTGTCTCTGCCATAGCACTCTTGCAGTCAGTCCAAGGAGAGCCAGCAAGAGAGGCGGGGATAGGACTGGACCCCAGGCCTCTGCTCTTCCCCTGCTTTGCAATCAATGAATGTGAATTGTGTCACCTCAGAGACCAGGACCAGTAAAGCTAGTCACCACAGTGCTGTAGTTTGAGCTATAGCAGGCTTTTTGTTGTGGACCACCAAGCAACTCCCAAATCAAGACACAGAGACTTCCTATTATAAATGCTCAGCTTTATCTTAACGCTCGTTCCACTAGCTCTTATGACCTATATTAACCTGTTTCTCTTCGTCTACATTTTGCCTCGGTGCTCTTTACCTTTCTCTCCTATATATCATTCTCTCACTGCTTCTCGTGTCTGGCTAGCAGCTGCCTGGCTTCTGGCCCCAGGCACGTACGTCCCTCTTTCCCCTCCTCTCTCCAGCCTAGATTGCTCCTCCTGTTTTTATTCTCTCTACCCTCCAGGCCCGTATCCCTTTCCTGCCTAGCTATTGGCTGTTCAGATTTTTATTAGACCAATCAGGTGCCTTAGGTCCTCAAGGTGAAGCAAATGTAACACATCTTTGCCTAGTTAAAGTAATGGTCCATAACACTGAACCTTAAATGGACCTAAGGCCCAAGTGTTAAAAGCTTGATCATCTGTCTGGTGCTATTGGAAGGTGGACACCTTTGAGAGGTTAGTCCTAACCAGAGGTTTTAGGTCATGGGGAGCATGGCCTTTGAGGGAATCATGGGATGCCAGCCTTTCATGTGCTTCTCTGTGGCCACAAAGAGGGAGGTTTGCTCCACCCTCTGCTTCCACCATGGTATGCACATCCGCAGACCTAAACACAACCCACCACCAACTGAAACCTGTGAGGCCGTTGCCAAAGAACAAGCTTCTCTCCCTTAAAAGTTACCTCAGATATTTTGTTACATTAACAGGAAACTGACTAGCCCCACTGGGGGCTGATAGACCCCAGACTCAGGGTACTATCCTCGGGAAGGGGGGCTCCAAGAACCCAGACTCCAGGTCGTTGATGTAAAATAACATGAGAGGTTTATTTCGTCTGCAGACGGGCTACCTCCCTGCCTCGGGAAGCAAGGGAGTAGCCAGGGAGGGGCAATCTCATATCTCTTTTAAAGGCTAAGACCATAAAATCACCATAGCAACTGGGGCAACACATGATTGGTCACTTTAAAGGTCACACTATAATGGTAAGGTTGCTCACAGTAGTCATGGGGTTGCCTCAAGACCAACTGGTTAGGGGGCTTTTACAACCGGGTGTTGGTCACCCGCTATTCTGCTTGGAACTTCTGGTATTTTAATCACAGGTTCGACCAGACCATTATGTCCTATCTGAGTTGATTACAGCTATCTGGGCTGGGTCACACTTTTTCCTGGGACAGACTTTTAGACTTTTAGTTCCTTGTTCTCATGTGGGGGGGGGTTGCTCTGCTGAATACCTGAACTGAATGCCTGGGTCAAGCCTTAGAACCCAGGGTCCTTCAGGGGCAACTGTGGGGTAAATAAAGAGCTGGTCAGAAAATGGTTTGTAAGTGTCTCCAGGAAGGAGAAGCATCGTGTTTCTTTGTCACTATGGTGACAGGCAGTGCTCTGGAGGCACAGTCCATTGCACAGAAAACTATGCCTGGTTTACATCAGAATTTGAATGTCCATTTCTTAAAATCGATCAGGCAAAGCCTTTGGAAATCACTATATTTTGTGTTTAGGGTCAGGTGATTGTTCTAAGAGATTTTTCAGGTCACAGAGCACAGAGATGCATATTTTGTGTATATGTATGGTGCATATATGCATGGTATCCAAGCTTGTGTGTATACAGAGGCAGAAGGATGTTCCTAGGTTTTCATTTTAAAAACCCAAACTATATAGCTGGAGATGACCCAGCCATACATGCTGTTCTTGCAGAGAATCTGAGTTTGGTTCCCAGAGGCAGAAGGATGTTCCTAGGTTTTCATTTTAAAAACCCAAACTATATAGCTGGAGATGACCCAGCCATACATGCTGTTCTTGCAGAGAATCTGGGTTTGGTTCCCAGCATCCACATGGCTGTAACTTCAGCTCCAGAAGGTTTGATGCCCTCTTCTGGCCTCTGTGGGCACTGCATGCATATGGTACACATCCACGCATGCAGGCAAACACTCTTACACATTAAAGAAAACTAAGTTGCCCGGTCAACCAAGAAAATTCAAAGCCACCCTGGACAACTAGTGAGATGCTATCTCAAAATAAAAAGAAGGCTGAAGATGTAGCTCAGTGTAGAGTGTTTGCCTAGAACCCCACCCCCACCCCCAGTGTGGGGCGAGGGACATGCTTCAGCTGTGACAAGTCACTGGAGTCGCTAGGGGCAGTCGGCATGCAGCTGTAGAAGAGAGGGGAGATAGGAAATAGAGAGGGTTTGAAACCACAAAGACCTCAAGTTTACTTCTGAAAGAGCTTATGTACATTTTCAAGTTAGAATTAAAGAAAAAAAAAAAAAAAGCACAGTACAAGCATTCAGACATTATCTTGAGAAAACCCCTTGAATGGGCACCTGGCAGCTTCTCTATCATTTCATTTACCTTCTGCTAACTCAAATAGCCTTCATTACCAAGATAATGAATTCTTTCCCTGAGGTTAATCAGACTAATCCCAGGGTCATTAAGGCTAAAACCAGGAGCAAGCTGAACTTATTAGAACTCTAGAATAGCTGAATCACTGTGACTATGTGAGTCAATATAGGGAACTAAGTCACTGCATGGGCTCCCACAAAAGCGTTTGCCTAACATGAAAGAGGCCCTAAATTCAGTCCATAGACAGACAGACAGACAGACACACACACACACAGAGAGAGAGAGAGAGAGAGAGAGAGAGAGAGAGAGAGAGAGAGAGAGAGAGATTAAATGAGAAAAGGCATATTCTTGCTTTTAATATGAACATGACTATGGTTCTGATGTGACTTCTGCTTTATCAGTGAATGGCTCTCCATATATTACAATGAGAGCCTTTGTTTTTCTGCTGAAGATACAGCAGTGGCAGTGTGTGAGCCAACTGTTCCCACTGCTGAGGGAAAGGCTCCTGATGCTCTGAAGTGAGTAACATCTATTATCCATTCTGGGCTCTCTCTGTTCATTCCAACTCAGGCTTGTGAATTTATCTATTTATTCATTATTTATTTATTTTGAGTCCTGTGTAGCCCAAACTGATCTCATACCCCCCATGTAGCAAAGGCTAACCTTGAATGCCTGAGCCTTCTACCTCTACTGCCCACATACTAAGATTGCAGGATGCACTACCATGCCCAGTTTATATGATGCTGCAGGTGGAGCCCAGGGATTTGTGTTAAGCAAGTACTCTGCCTACCAAACTCCAGAGCTCTATCCAGTTTTTTTTCTACAGAATTTGACAACACACACCCCTGTTTTCAAAGGTTTGGTGCAGAGTTACTCTTCAGTTCAAGTTTACTTGGAGATTCTAGATACTCAAACATATGGAAATCAAAATGAGCCTCATCTTCAACTGTAGTTTGCCATAGTTTTGTGTTAAGTTTTTACTTATAAAAACCTGTTCCAGGGGGCTGAAGAGATGGCTCAGTGGTTAAAAGCATTAGCTATTCTTCTAGATGACCCAGGTTCTATTTCCAGCATCTACATGGCTGCTTACAAGTGTCTGTAACTCTAGTTCCAGGGTATTTGATACCTTCACAACAATGCACAAATGGTAAAGATGTGTGAGGGCAGCTCAGATGAAAAGAAATCATGGCATTTGGGAGCCCAGGAATACTGAGTGTTACAGTTCAATGGAACGTATTCAGGCAGTCGGGAGCCAATAAGTACCACAGTAAGCATAGGTAGCATCTTACAGCCCTACTCCAGGGAAACGCTTCCCCAATGTTAACAGCTCTGCTCTGCCAGAGGGTCTCCCCCGTCCCCAACGAAGTTCCCTGGTTTCTCAGAGTATAATAACTCTGCTCTCCTAGAGGAAGGCTCCCTCAGCAAGAGTGTTACAGCTCCCCTAAGCTGCTCTCTGCCCAGGCGCCATCATATCTTCTAAACCTCGTTAAAGAGGGTAGGATCCAGGATACGAGCTACCTCAACTAGGGTGAAAGAGGGCAGCAGGGAAAGGGCAGAAGGCACAAGGTTTATAAAGGGCTTCTTGGGGATGGAGTTTTCCACAGAGATTTGTGGGGTAGAGATTGGTCAGATTTTCTGTCCCTGAGCTCTGATTGGCTAGATTTCTGTGCTCAGGAATTGGTTGGTTTTCTGCTCAGGAACTGGTCTATTTTCTTTTAAAATATTTATTTTATGTGAATTTGTGTTTTGCCTACATGTATAACTGTGTAAGGGTGTCAGATCTTGGAGTTACAGTTGTTAGCTACCATGTGGATGCTGGGAATCAAACTCAGGTCCTCCGGAAGAACAGCCAGTGCTCTTAACCACTGAGCCATCTCTCCAGCCCTGATTTGGCTCTGCTTTCAGGGTCAAAATATATTTCTTTCACTGGCTCTCTTGGCTTTGGGGCTCTAATTTCAGGGCCAGGGCATATCTTCCCACCCGCACCCCAACCCCCTGGCTCTGATTCTAGGACCAAAGTGTGTTTCTTTGGCTCTGGTTTCAGAGTCAGGACATATTTCTTTGGTTCTGGGTTCAGGGATAAAGTGTTTCTTTCACTGGCTCAGGTCCCAGATCCAGGGTGTGTTTCCTTCACTTGCTCTGGGTTTAGGGCTAGGGTGGGTTTCTTTCACTGGCTCTGGTTTCAGTGTTAGGGTGGATTTCATTGATTGGCCCTTTTATCTTACAAAAGAAAAGAAAAAAATCTGTTTCAATTACACATCAAGAATATATTTCAGCCAGCTGGGGTGGCACTTGCCTTTAATCTCAGCATTTGGGAGATAGAGGCAAAGGCAGGAGAATCTCTGTGAGTTTGAGGCCAGCCTGATCTACAAAGAGAGTTCCAAGGCAGACAAGGCTGTTACACAGAGAAATCCTGTCTTGAAAAACAAAAACAAACAAAGTATATCTCTTTGGGAGTTGGGGAAATGGCCTGGTTAATACAGCATCTGCTGTGACAGCATGAGGACCTGAGTTCAGATCCATGGCCTCCACATACAACAACCTGGCGTGATGATGATTCCTGCACTTTTTTTAAAAAAAAAACTTTTTATTTTTAAATACTCCTCTTTCTTTTTTTTATTTTTTTAACTTTATTTATTTATTTATTTGCCTTGGTGTTTGTCTGGAACTGGAACTATAGACAGTTGTTAGCTGCCATGTGGGTGCTGGGAATCGAACCCGGGTCCTCTGGAAGAGCAGACAGTGCTCTTAACCACTGAGCCATCTCTCCAGCCCCGATTCCTGCACTTTCAGAGAGGGTGACACCTGCAGTTTCAGAGTCGGACAGATCCCCAGCACCAGGAAAGGTGGTTTAGAGAAGTCCAGATTCCTAGCACTCACTCACTGGGACCAGGCATTGAGGCACTGGGGGGGGGGGGTTGTAAGGGGGAGAGAACCAGGAGGATTCTGTAGCTTGTTGACCAGCCAGTTTAGCAAACCAGTAAGCTGAAGATTCAGTAAGAGACCCCATCTCACAAAATAAGATGCGAGAGTAATTAAGGAAGATATGTGACATGGACCTTCAGATGGCAGACACATGCACACACAGGCCAGAGGAGGGAGTTGGATCCCACAGACTAGCCAGCAGATATTATAAGGGAGGGGAAGCAAAGGCCATCATTCATCCAAACTGCAGTCTGCCCCTCTGGTTAGAGTGTTGGCATTCTCTCTTGAGATTCCACCCTCTTTAATTATCATGCCTTCTTCTTGTGCCTTTTTTTTAAAAAAAAAAAAAAAAAAAAAAAAAAAAAAAAAAAAAAACCTTTTATTTATTTTCCTTGGAACTGGAACTACAGACAGTTGTGAGCTGCCATGTGGGTGCTGGGAATCGAACCCGTGTCCTCTGGAAAAGCAGAGGGTGCTCTTAACCACTGAGCCATCTCTCCGAGGGTTGACATTAATAAGGGACTTGTGAATACTAATTACTCTAAGTACTTATGAGGCATATTCTGTATTTGAATGGTCAAGATGCAAGAGGAAGCATTTTAGCCCCTTAAATGTTTGCCTAGTGATCAATGGACTACATGCCCCACAGTTGTAAAGCAGTTTTGCATGTACTTCCCAGAGGGCTGCTCGCCCTGAGCATCCGTGGGAGGAAAAAGAGGTGCTGTATTCCTCAATGTTGCTTAAATCAAATATCATATTCTGTCCTTCCTCATTCCTCTAATCTGGATTCTGCATTTTCACTCGCCGGTTTCCGGAGCGGTGCAACTGCTCAAAGCTGGAAGTTGTACGTGCTGGAGCATTCTGGGAGATGTAGTTCTGGTTTCTTTACAGGCTGCAACTGGTCTTGCTCCGCCTACTTGCACACCAGACTTCACGTGGGGGCGAGCACGGGACAGACTGGTAGGAGCTGTGCGGGTTAGTGACAGATCTACCTAAGAGCACCTGCGGGCCACCAACGACAGCAGAGCCAATGAATTTCCTGGCGCGAGCTCGGCCCGGTAACCGGCTTGCCGCTGAGAGTTCTGGAAAATGTAGTTAGGCTCGAGCACCTGCCGTTAGCTGCGAGTCTGCTGCAGGCTCCGCGGCTCTGCAGGTGTTTGCAGCTCGGATCGACCTTCCTCGGTGAGGATTTTCAGCAGGGAAATCAAAACCAGAGCAGGGTTGGATGCGAAGAAAATTCGCCACCTCTCAGGTCTTGAAATGCACAGTGATGCGCCTCGGGTTCACCGTTCAGGTTTCTTCATTTTGTCCGGAAAAACAAAATGAGTCTTGGTGATGAGGGGGAACCCATTTTTTAAAAAAGGACCAGAGTGGAGCATTTAGATGCATCCCATTGGCTAGGGAAATGACTCGGGGGTGAGAGCGCTTATGTAACCCTTGAGTTCAAATCCCCAGCACCCAGGGTAAAACAAACAAAAGCAAGAAACAAAACAGCAACAACAACAAAAACCTGGGCATGGACACACCCATCCGTGATGCCAGCGCTATGGGATCAGAGACTAGAGAATCGCTGGGGCTTGTGAGCTGCCAGCCTAGTCTAGTTTCAGGTTCAAAGAAGGACCCTGTCTGTCTGTAGGGAATAGATTTAAGAGTGATGCCTCCTCTGGCCCCTGAGGGTACACACGCGCTTACACACAATAAATAATGATGGGTGCCGCCCTAGTCACAGCCTAAGAAGAGCAAACGGGTCAGAGAGAGTCCAGCTGGGGACCGACAGATCGCATGTCTGCAGTGCATATAGCTGGGCTTCAAGAACCCTTCTAAAAGCAAACAAAGGCAATACTCCCACAATAAATTAACAAGTTTTATGGGTTGCTTTTTTTCCTCCTCCTTCTTTTTTAAGTATCTAAGTATTTGCAAGGAGAGCATGTGGTGGTCATATAAAACTTGTTGGGTTCAGGAATTGATTTTCTTTCCTTCGGCCATGTGGGTCTTAGGACTCGGACGCAAGCAGTCAAGCTTTGCAGTGATACGTTTACGTGCTGAGCTATCTCACCACCTATCTTGATTTTCAGGATTTTGTTTGTTGTTTGAAATACGGTCTGTAAAAAAAAAAAAAAGAAAGAAAGAAATACGGTCTGTATATGTAACCCTATGCTGGCTTGGAACTTGTAGTGATCTTCCTGCCTCGCTTTACCCTAGTCCTGGGATTCCAGGCTTTAAGGGTCATGCTTAAAAAGGGGGAGGGGGATAGTTTGATTGCACCTGCTTAATTCCAGTGCTCAGGAGCTAGAGACAGGAGAGTCAAGGCTAATTTAAGGCTAGCTTGATCCAGAAAGCAAGATCCAGACAAGGCAGGACTACATAGTGAAACCTTGCCCAGCTCCCCCCGCCCCAAATAATGGAAGCAGTGAGGTGACTGATTAGATGAAAATGCTTGCCATCAAGTCTGACATCCTAATCTCAATCCCCAGGACCACACAACAAAGCTAAACATAAAGGACCCACTTGTAATCCCAGTGCCATGCTGGGGAAGCAAAGACAAGCAAGCGGACCCCAAGAGCTCGCTGGCCAGCCACCCCAGATCTCAAAAACTAGGACAGTGACAGAGGAAGGAGATACAAGGTGTGACCTCTGGCCTCCACATACACCCGCAGATATGTATACATGAGAGGCAGCATTTGTACATGGAGATTCAGCTCAGCCATTTGAACCATCCCAACAACCCCCACACCCCATCCCCGGGTCAAATGTACTTCCTTTACATATGTGCAAATTACATTTCCTTTAAAGCTTTCTAGTTTTTCAAATCATACTACAGTTTGAATAATTGTAATTTAGACTATTTCTGAGAGGTAAGATTATGAAAGATATTTCCTGTATACCTTTTTGTTTCAGTGTAGGTGAATCCAGAGACTTCTACATACTAAGTAAGTGATTAAGTAAAAGCTACAGGAGCCTTGTCTTTGAACATTTTATAAGGCTGTAAGTTGTTATTTTTTGTAGTAAGTATTTGTAGTAAGTAAACGTTGCTTTTCTAGAGAGAAAGCTGTTAAAACAAAACAAAACAAAAAACCTAGGGGCAGAAAAGTGGCTTAGCAGTTAGGAGTACATCCTGCTCTTGCAGAAAATCTGAATTCAGATCCCAGCGCCCATATTGGATAGCTTACAACCACCTGTGACACCATATCCAGGGGATCTGGTGCCCTCTTGTGGACTCCATGGGTGCCACGTGCATATATTCAAACATACACATAAATAAAAAATAATAAAAAGGAAATCATTAATAAAGAAAAATACACTGAATGGGAAGAGGTGGCGGGGGTCGGGGGGTTGCAGTAGCATACCCATTATTCCAGTAGCAGAGGTGGAAAGTTGTTACAAGTTCAAGACCAGCCTGGCCATCATAGTGGAAGGCTGTGTGTAAAGACCCCATCAAAAAGAATTAAAGACGAGCTGGGCATTGTGGTGCACACCTTTAATCCCAGCACTCCCAGAGGCAAAGAAAGGTAGATTTCTGAGTTCGATGCCAATCTGGTCTATGTTTGGGATCTAACAAATTTCTTAAAAGAGGAAGTGGGGCTGGGGATGTGGTGCAGTCAGTGTGGGCCTAGTGTACACAAAGCTCTGGGTTCTTCCATCCTCAGCTCCACATACACTGGGTGGGATGGTGCCTGCCTGTAACCCTAAACCTTGGTAGGAAAGTGGAGGCAAGAGGTTAGCCTTGGCTACATAGTGAGTTTGAGGCCATCCTGGGCAATATAAGCCATGTGCCTGTAATTTGAGGACTTCCTAGCTAAACCTTGGTAGAGGTAAAGAGAAAAAAAAGAGAAGAGAGAGGGAAGACATGCCCACATATCTTCCCTAGTGACCCTTATTCCTTTCCGTGTTCCTGATGATCTATTATTCTTCATGGTCCACAGTTCAGGAAAGTTCTGGAACACAGGACATCCCTACAATGGAAACAAGATCTGCATCATCAGCTTCAGATGTGTTCTTGGAGCCCTGGTAAGAACAGGACCCACAAGTGTCTTCGCAACCCCCCAAAACCCCCACCACCAGCCAGGGCTGAAAAGCAGTTGAACCCCTCCCCCTCAGCTCTCCGATGTGTAGGGAGCCTGGTGTGTGGTCCTCACATTACCTTATGGCCCCACTTTGGGTTAGGAATCAGAGTCCTGAGGTGATTGTTGAGCATGGGGACCCTCCTGTCATCTTTATGTGCCCTGTGTCCTCCGTCCCCTGACCCGTTCGGGACCTCTATTAGGCTCTTCCCTGTTGTCATCTGGTGGCTTTCTGGGCAACCCACATACCACATCATGGCTCCAGAGCAGGTTTGTGGACAGTGCCATCTCTCCTTTGCTTCACAGAGCTTGGACTCAGTGTCCAGGGGGTGTCTCTGTGGGCTAGCCAGTTCCTTTCTCAGAAATGCATGGGAGAGCCTGTTCTGGGGAAAGGGAGACTGCAGATGAAAACAATAGACCTGAGCTGGATGTGGGGCTTCACCTATGATCCCAGCACCAAGGGAGTCGGGTATGGGGCTTCACCTATGATCCCAGCACCTAGCGAGGCAGAGGCAGGGTGTTGGTGGGAGCTTGAGGTATGTAGTTCAACTCTAGCAGAACTAGATGACAGCCGTTTTAGACACACCCTCTGAGGACCAGTCAGTCCATGGTTCAGCATCTAATGGTGGGCAGGACCCTTCTCCAGTACTTGAACACCATTCCTTCTGATCACAAGTGTGTGGAAATCTCCAGCTTCTCAGTGACTTTAATGCTATTGACTAGAGCCATTGACTACCTGCTCAGCCCAGTGATGAACAGTCACCAGAACTTGCTAGAGTCAGGCTGTGGCTCCCTGTGTGCAGCTGTACAGGCTGGTACATGGCCTTTGACTTCTCCTGTATGTGAACATCAGAGAAAATAACAGATGAGGATCGGGAATGTGCCTCAATGGTCACCTGCCTAGAATCCCCAGTGAGGGGCTGGGGTGTGGCTCAGTGGTAGAGCACCTGCCTAGAATCCTCCAGTGAGGGGCTGGGGTGTGGCTCAGTGGTAGAGCCCCTGCCTAGAATCCCCCAGTGAGGGGCTGGGGTGTGGCTCAGTGGTAGAGCCCCTGCCTAACACATACAAAGCCTTGGGTTTGATCTTGATGCCCAGAACACATATCAAATAAGTAGTAGGTTTAAAAGGACTTTATAAATCACACCACACTAACACATGATTCTTTTTATTACCATTTTCATGTGTGTGAGTATGTGTGTGCTTAAACAGGGTGTCACTGGGTAAACTAGACTGACTCCAAACTGTGATTCTTCTGCCTCAGCGCCTGACTCTTGGGATCACAGGCATGAGTGAGGCCGTCAGTTTATTGCTATTCGCTCTTTGCCCAGCAGCAGTATCAAGCCCAGCCTTCTTCCCTCGTTTGTCCTTACCTGAAGTTACCCCAGGTTTCTTCCCACACCAGAGTCCTCCCAAGCTGTGGGCAGCCCCCACCCTGTCTCACAACAGCAGCAGCTGCTGCCTGCCTGACCAGCAGGACTCTGCCCTTGGAGGTCATTAATCAGCACCCCTTCATGTGCCAGACACAGCCTCCCATGCACCTGTCGGCCACACCCGCCAGCTCTAACCCCTCACACCTCCTGTCCTCCCTCACCTCAGAGGCCTCCCCCTTCCTCACCCCACTCCAGGGGTGTGAACAGTCCTTGCTGAGCTTTGCCATGGATTTCAAAGAAAGCAGATGAGCGTAGAAAAGAAAATGGAAGTTAGTCAGAATCACACGGAGATCATTATGGTTTATAACCTGCTTTAACCCTCAGCTGGGTGTGGCAAAACTGAGGCAGGGGGATCAAGGGTTGGTGGAGTTAAAAAAAAAAAAAAAAAAAAAAGAGGGCCTGGAAAGATAACTCAGGTTAAGCATCTTAAGAGTTCTTATTACTCACTCATGAGAAGAGTTCAGACCCCAGCACCTACACAACCAGCTGAGGGTCATAGAACCCCCACTCCAAGGGGTCAGAGACGGAGAGGCCTGCTGGGACCTGTTGGCTTCCAGCCTGGCTGAGAAATCATGATCCCCAGTTTCAGGGAGAGATTCTGCTCCCATTGGCCTCTACACGTACACTCAGATACAAATGCACACTAGATAAATAAATATTTTTAAATAGTTAAAAAAATGGTATAGTAGATTGTGCCTTCAGTCCCAATACTCTGAGGCAGGCAGATCTCTATGAGTTCAGGGCCAGCCTGATCTACCTAGAGACGTGTAAGCCGTCCCAGGGCTACATAATAAGGCCATTTCCAAAATGCAAGTGCCTATCTCTTGCTGTGGCATGGCATAGTATGGGTGGATCATTAAGTACTTAAGGGATGTAGCTCAGTCACTAGGGCGCTTACTTAGCATGTAGGGATCCCCAGATCCCACCCCTGCAGTACACAAACTGGGCATGGTGGTACACACCCTCACACCTGCAACCCTAGTGTCTGGGAGACAAGCTTGGAGACCCAAGAGCATCCTTGATGCTGAGTATTGGCACACACCTTTGATCCTAGCACTCAGGAGGCAGAGGCAGGCAGATTGCGAGGCTAGCCTGATCTACATAGTGAATTCTAAGACAGCCAGGGCTACCAAGAGAAACCCTGGACTATTGGAGACCTTGTCTCAGATAAGCAAGAACTCTGATCCCTTAAGATCATGTCACTTACTGGCAGTGGTGGCTCACTCCTTTAACTCCAGCACTGTGAGTTCGAGGCCAGCCTGGTCTACAAATGAGTTCCAAGACAGCCAGGGTGGTTACACAAAGAAACTGTGTCTCAAAAACAAACAAACAAAAAAGATTATGCCGATTTACATCCATCTCATTGTTGTACTGCACCATAGTTAGTCGGTGTGTCCAGAGAAGGTCTTATCCCAGGGCCTTGAGGTAACATCACATTTGAACGTTCTATGTTTTAAGACCAAAGAGTTCACCTGGCATTGGGGACTTTCTGAGAGTTAATCCTGTGACAGATCTCAAGGAGCCACACCTCTGGAGAAGCCTTGTCACACCCATGCCCAAGGACACCACAGCACGTTCAGGAACCTTCCATTGGCTTCAAGATCTCCTGGAGGGAAAACTAAGCTGTGCCCTTCCTGGGGGAGGAGCATCACACGGGACAAAAGAGAGGAGAGTGACCCAGGTAAGTTCCAGTCGGAAGACCCACTGGTTGGCTTACACAGGGGAGCACTGTCTTCAAGGGTGCTGATCCTCCACTGCCTGGGAGAGAAGGCAGTGCACCCTAAGTGTGAATGACTTTTCTTCTCCATTAGCCAAATAGCTGACAGGGCTGGAGAGACAGCTCAGCAGCTGAGAGCGCTTGCTCTTCTCCCAGAGGATGACCCAAGTTTGGGTCCCAGCACCCATATCGGTTGGCTTAGAGCCACCTGTCACTCCATCACCAAAGGACTTGACACACAGTGATCTGCACACACACACACACCAGAGAGAGTGGGGGGAGGCTTAATTTTTTTAAAAAAACACCTGGCAGAAAACAGCTAAAGGAAAGTGGGTTTATGGACAAGATTTGGACGAGAGCTTCTCAACCTGTGGGGTCGTGACCCATCCAGGTTTTGCATGGCCTTTTCACAGGGGTCACGTGCCGGACATCCTATATATCAGATATTTGCATTACCATTCATGACAGTAGCAAAATCATAGTTATGACATAGCAGAGAAATCATGTTAGAGGTGGAGGTCTCCACAACTTGAGGGACTGTGTCAGGAAGGAGCTGGCTCAGCACTTCAGAGCACTTTCTGCTCTTACAGAGGCAAGGAATTTGGTTCCCAGCACCCACCTTGGGAAGCACCTCAGAAGCACATAGTAAAAGCATCCCCTCCCCATGGCAAGTATGTGAGCTGAAGAGACCCAAGGAACTCAGAGAGGTCTAGTGGGGTGGGCAACCATTCATCTGGAATCCCAGCCCCAGGTGCAGGCCCTCCATGTAGCTTTGTGACCAGCCTGGTTTAAAGGAGCTAGGGGCTGACTGAATGGTAGTTCACAGGCCAGCCTGAGCTCACATTTCAGCAGCCTGGTTTCTACTTCTGTACCTCCTTGGGCCGCTGTACTATTGCTTCTGACCTTTGGGGATTTGGGGGTTGGTACTATGTGCTTCTGAACTTCCATGGCTCTCCAAAGCATCATGTATAAAGTGTCTTTCCTATAAAGTTACGGGATGCTTGTATAGACTATACAAACGTGCTGTTGTAGCCCAGTGGTGGTGGTACACACCTGTAAACCCATGCCAGCTTTGGGGAGTTGGCCCTTTCTTTTTGCTGTGGGTCCCAGGGATCAAACTCAGGTTGTCAGATTTACACAGCACATGCCTTTACCCACTGAACCATCTCACCAGCCTACTTCTGCTCTTTTTAAGATTTTGTGTTACATTTTTCCTATTAATAACAAAAGTAAAAATTGCAGTATGAGAAAAGTCTAGTTTGCTATCGTGAAGAATCATGAGTGACATTTGAATACCTTTGAAACACTTGCTGACTAGATGAATATGCATGTGTATGTTTATACATTTTCCTCATTGATCACCACCCTTAAAAGAGGAATCTCAGGCCACTAGGGCCATGCAGCTGTGGCATAGACTCACTAGAAACACTGGACTGTTTGTTGTCTCCTGAGCAATGCTGATGTTGACCACAAGGGGGCGGTATTTGTCCATGAATGTCCTACATAGCAGTGTTGTAAACAACAGCCCAGGAACTTGATCTTCACGCCCTTCAGAGGCTTCTCCAGGGACAGAAACCAGCGACTGTTTTATACAGGTCACCTTGAGCCACTCTGGGCTCACTCTGCTCTCTCTACCTATAAAAATCCTTCTTAGGACATGGGCATTAGAGGTCGGTCACACAGTAGCGTAGACAGATGGATCTCTGTGACTTTGAGGCAATCCTGATCTGCATTAGACAGTTGTAGAAGCCATACAGGGTACATGGTGAGATCCTGTTGAGAAGCGGGGGATAAGGGGAGACCTGGGGATGAGGGGAGATTCCTATTGACTGGGTAGCTCTGTTAGTGAAGTGCTCACCTTACAAGCACCAAAACCTACTTGGATCCACAGAAACCACACAAAAGGCCACCCTGGGAGTCTCGTGCATGTAATACCAACAACATAGAGGTGGGGCTCGCTGACTAGCCAGCCTAGCCTAAGGGCTGACCAGTTAGGGACCCTGCCTTAAAAGAGACAAGGCTAGGTAGGGCTGGAGAGATGACTCAGTGGTTAAGAGCACTGGCTGCTCTTCTAGAGACCCAGGTTCAATTCCCAGCACCCACATGGCAGCTCACACCTGTCTGTAGTAACTCCAGTCCCAGGGGATCTGACACCCTCATACAGACAGGCATGCAGGCCAAACACCAGTGCACATAAGTAAATAATTTACAGAGGGAGGAGAGAAAAGTGGGTGATTCCTGAGAAACACTACCTGAGGTTCCACACACACACACACACACACACACACATACACACACACACACACAGAAACCTTGGCTCGTGAGACAGAGAGAACTCACTGATTCACTGGCACTGTCTACGGATCTTCCTTCATTTTGCAGCCTTGGGCTTTGAAAGAAAAAAAATAGATAATAAAGGCTGCTTTCCTCAACCTAACACCCTCACTGCCTCCCCACCGGTTCCAAGGATTGAGTCTGAACACCTCACAGGGTCCCTGGATCATGCAGACCCATGTCTCCTCACCTTTCTTCCTCTCCCTGTTTTCTTTCTTCGTTTTTTGGGTTTGTTTGGTGGTGGTGGTTTTGTCTTTGATTAAGACAGGGTCTCACTACAAAGCTCTGGCTGGCCTGGAGCTTGCTGCGTAGCCCAGGATAGCCTAGAGCTCACAATGCAGCCCCTCTGCCTCTGCCTCTTCCTTTCTGGGGTTGCAGGCATGCACTGCCATACCTAGCTCCACACTTGTCTGTCAACATCAGATCCCGCCAGGCACTTCCTGGAAGGTTCTTCCCTGCATTTCACCAGAGATCACCTTCCCAGAAGTCTCTGTGGACTCCATAGTGCTGGATGATGTAATCCTCCCCTGAGTTCCCCTGGGGCCCAGCACTTTTAAAACACTTAGCGAGCTGGACTGCCTGCCTCCCTTGTAGAATAGGACTTCATAGAGAGCCTGAGGTCAAGCCTATCTGTTCACGTTCCCGGTGTCATGGCTCCCAGTTTCCCTGTGAGGCTCAGGAGAGGTGTGCTAAGTGGGTACCTGAACGCTTCACTCTTGACCTTCCAAGCGCCCCTAGAGTCTCTAAAAATACATCTTCAGTATTGGTGTCACCAGTTCTGCCCCCTTTGTCCCTTTTGCTGAGGGAGAGAGCTAAGACAGGTACAGCTTCAATGCTTCCAGGGTGGGCTACGCCACTTATAGATTATACATGTATCTTATTTTCTCTCTTATTTTCTTTTTTTGGTTCTTATATTCCTGTTTTTGTTTCTGTCTGCTACTGTTGTGCTTTTAAAACAGAGTCTCACATAATAACCCACACTAACCTCGAACTCACAACATAGCTGATGTCGGCCTTGAACCGCTGAACCTCCTCTACTACTCTTCTAAATGCTGGATTGCAAACCCAAGGCACCACACTTGACTATATAGCTCAGACTGGCCTGTAACTGCAGGTCCTCCTGCCTCAGTCTCCCCAGGTGCTGGGATTACAGCCTGCGTGGCCACACCCAGCTTTATTTCTGATACTCAGAGTCTATGGCTGGGCTTTCAGGGATGCTATGAGAGACAGGTGCAGCCTGGCATACAGATGCTCCCTCCCTACTCCTCTGGCAGTTATCTCTTCCAAACCTCTTTCTGCAACCTCTGGATGCATGTACCCCAAGAATCCCAAGACCACCTGGCCCCCTGTAACTCACACTGCTTTCTTCCTTGCCTAGTGGCACTAGATAGGACAGATGCCCTGAGATATTTGTCACGACTGAATCAGCCATAGCAGCAGCTTCTAGAATACACACACAGAGGCCAGGCCTTCCTACCTCTTGGGGGCAGGCAGAGTGCCTGGAGTTTCAGGTGTTAGGAGTCTTCATGAAGCGTAGGCAAGGGACTTAAAAAAAAAAAAAAAAAAAAAAAAAGGACCTGGATTTAATCATGAATGGTAGAGAAGGACTGTGAAGAAAACATGTAGCCCAGAGGAAGAAGGAAGCTTCTGGAACCACAGAGCCTGGATTCTTCTCTTCTGTACAGGGTTGGGGACCTTTAGTGAACCCCAAGAGTCACCTGTACAGGTGTGTCATCTGGAGATTTCTGTCCCAAAGGCATCAGTATTCCTTTCTTCTTCCCTGCCTGCCTGGGTCTCAGGGTGCCAGGCTGCCCTCACTCTCTGTACAGTCACAGATGACCTTGAACTCCCCCATCCTTTGGTCTCTGCCTCTCAAACGCCGAGATCACAGAGGTAAATCCTTATGCCAGGTTTATGTGGCACTTCGGATGAAACCCAGGACCTTGAGCCTGCTAGACAAGCACCCACTAACTCAACTACCTCCCTAATTTTGAGGCAGTCTCTCTGTGTAGCTCGGCTTGGCCCAAACGCTATTGAAATTAATTTATCTACTTATGCTACTTTTTAAAAATTACAGTTAGTTATTTGGGAGTGGGACACATCCCACTGTGTGGATGTGGAGTTTAGAAGACATCTTGAAGTCTGTTTTCTCCTTCTCCATGGTAGGACCCAGGGATAGAACTCAGGCTATCAGCTTTGGTGGCAAGCGTCTTTGTACACTGAGCCACCTCGCCAGCCCCTCTCAAATTCCTGATCCTTTTGCCTAGGTCTCCCAAGTTCTGGGATTGCAGGCCATCATCGCCACTCCTGGCTCTCTCTCTCTGTCTCATCTGCTGCTGCTAAAAGCATGAGACCATCAAGACCAGCTTCTAAATCCGTCTCATCCGTCATGTTTTTCTCCTGGGTGAGCACTTTAGGTCATAAGTGTTCCAAGGCTTCGTTCGTCACTGCCATCCTCAGGGCCCCGGCTCTGCTATCCTTATCTTGTGAGATGGGAGTGCCCCCGGAGCTTCGTCACTGATGACAAGCATCCACCCTCTTTCCAGCCGGAACCCTTCAGCTGATGAATAAGACTTGATTTGTCCCCCTGAACCATCACCACCCCCGATTCATTCCATTCAAAGGCTTTCACTCCAAATGGCTCATCTGACGCCGCTGGGCGAGGTGGGGCCCCTTGGCTCTCCACTTCCACATGTGGAGGATGTGCGCTGTCTCCTGTGATGCTCTCCAGAGTGATGAGCTCTGACGTGGGTTCGAGCCTATTTGGGTACTGTATCCGCCCTGTGATTTTCCTTCTCTATGGCTGCTCGCCTCCATCCATCCGAGGAGCTTCCTCCCTCCCCGCATTCATCGGGAGTCTCTCCAGTGTGAATTATGGAGTGAATGGAAATTTTCCCGTATTCATAGCATTCAAAGATTCTCTCTGCCACGCAATTTGGTTGGTTAGCCACTGAATCCCATCCAAATGTCTAGGCAGCACATGGCCCAGAGTGAGGGCTAGGCTTTGTCTTAAGTTGGTTTTCTGAGGCTGTCGTAGTGACCAAAGGCAACTGGGGAGAGAAAAAGAGTTCAGTGATTTGTCCTACAGGTTCAGTCCATCATAAAGGGAAGAAGTAGTGCAGGAGCTCAGAGCAGGAACCTGGAGGCAGGAACTGAAGCCGAGACCATCAAGGAATGTGGCTTACTTCCCATGCATTATTCCCAGGCTGGTCTGAAACTTGGCATTCCCCTGCCTCAGCCTACTGCATGCTGGGATTACAAGTAAGAGGCAGATGCCCGACTCTCTGCCCATCTTTCAAACCTGCCTAAAGCCCACCTCTTCTTGGAAGCCCTCTGGGGATTCTGTGAGCCCTACACATTGACACATTTCTGTGACAGTTTGGTACCTACAAGTGATCTCTTCATCTATGGTCTATTCATACCTTATTTTTTCCTTCTCTGACAGATTTATCATTTGAAGGCGGGCCACATCTTGTCCTTTGCATTGTTCACGGAACCTTCAAGTGTCCAAACACCGAGGAAGGTGCTGTGGCTTGGTAACTGGGTGTCACTATGGACACTGTGGCATAAGGAGGTGGTTCTGGCCATTTGCCTTTGAAGATGAAACTCACCTTTTCCAGAGGATTCTCTCTCTTTCCCTTCAAGGTCGCACAGGGAAGAAGGGGTTGTTATTGCTTCCTCTTCCTCTCTACTCTGCCCACCAGGCAGCCCAGCCATGGTAGTTCTGAAGACCCATGAAGTGGCAGGGGGCCACTGTTTGCTCTCCTCTGTCGAGATGTTACTAGTTAGTTGGTATTGTGCTAGGACATAGGAATGACCTTGGGAAATGACACTTGATGGCTAAGCAAAAATGAGTACTGCTGGTGTGTCTATTCACATCCAGGCTGTGGGTAGCTTGGGGACCCCACCCCCCCACCCCGGATGTAAACTTGGAACTCTGCTGCCTCAGCTTCCATGGCACCTAGGCCTGTACCAGTTGAGGACTCAGTAGGCAGATGGTTTATGGAGGTAACACACGGAATAGAAGTGAAGGGGTACCCGAGCTGCCCTGTCCGCCCCCAGCCCCATCTGAAGGTCACACCTCTTCCTTTCAGTACATGGCTGAGTTCTGGGTCCCACCAAGGATAAATGTCCCCTTCCATGTTGATTAGAAAAATCTCTTATCTCATGTCTAAAAGTGGGGAGTGGTGAATGCCTCCAAACCCAAGTTCTTAAATGGTGGCCACAGCTTCCTTCAAACCTTTGGAAGCAGGTTCATTAAGGGATGGGAATGTAGTTCAATTGGTAGGGTGCTTGCTTAGTGTGTACAAATCCTGGGTTACTTTTGTAATGCTCCATAAACCAGAGATGGTAGTGTGTGCTTGTAATCCCAGCACTTGGGAGCATGTGGACAGGTCGCCAGGTGCCAAGGCATAGGGAAGGGAGTGCCTGGAAGAGGCCACATACGAAGCCATTTATCTCCAGTGTTCCACGCTCCTCTCCTGGAAATGTATCGCTAGAATGTAATTTGTACTAAGTCTCTAAAACATTCTCTCTAGTTGCACCTCTGAGGACTGTCCCAAGGCCACAGCCAATAAAAAATGGTACAAATGGGTAGAGGAGACAGAAGTAGAGGAGACACAGGCCCCTGATGGAGCAGAGGCCTAAGATGAGAGAGGTTACCCTAAGCCTGGCACCCCAGGGGGCTGCTGAAGTCCACCCTAAAGGGGCCTTCTAGGAACCTGCTCAAGACAGTAGTCAGGAAAGCCAAAAGACGCCCCCTTGCTGCTCATGGCGGTACACACCAGGAGTCAGCATTTAGGAGACAGAGGCAAGACACTCAAGGGTTCAGAGTCATCCTTGGCTACAGTTGATGCCAGCCTGGGCAATATACCTGAAATCCTTTCTTTAAAAAAAGAAAGAAAGAAAATATTTAGCCCCATCGTGCATTTCCCATCACCCTACTTCCCATTCTGAGGTTACCAGCAGGGCCCCAGCCATTTTTTTGAGACAGTTGTACCTTCATGGAAGCTTGTTTTGTTTGTTTGTTTTCTTAGACAGGGTTTCTCTGTGTAACAGCTCCGGCTATCCCGGAACTCTGTAGACCAGGCAGAACTCACAGAGATCCACCTGCCTCTGCCTCCTGAGTGTGTGGTAGACTCTCTGAATAGTAACTTGTCAGTGCTCACAGGAAGTCCCATGCAGCATCTTATCTTCTCAACAAGCCTTTAGAATAAGTCTTTGGGCCATGAGGGAAATAGGCGCGGAGAGCTTTCCACATCTAGGGCTCAAAGGTACACCTTTCCAGTAACTATGCCTGTCAAAGTCCTCTGCTGGTTGCAGGAGTTTCAATTCCATTTGCTGGGAGAAGCAGCCCACTTTGTGGATTCTATGGCCTCTTGAAAACAGTACTGTCTCTACAATCTCATCTTCAGCCTGCCCGCACCTACCCAACACTTCACAGGAACATGTATTTCCCATGGGAGACATAAGCTTCCTACCAGCAGACAGTAAGTAGTGTATCTGCTATGGGAGCTGAAGGGATTCTTGAGTTGGAACGGATCCATCAACTCTGCCAAGCCAGGCATTGTTACACTTTATCTCTGCTCTACATTTGGAATCTCCCAAGGATTGGCAAACATGGTCCAAGCAGGTCATGTCTGGAGCCTTCGCTCTGTCTCTAAGATGCCTGAAGAGGCTCTGGCATGCAGGTCCCTAATGCCTCTACGTTCTTTGATGTGTTCACTCTCTTCCAGAGTAGCTTCATCTTATGCTCTGAGTTATCAGAGCCCACACTATCAATGTCCCTTTCCACTGCACTCCACTTTACCTATCTCACCTCTAGCCAGTACTAGAGTCATATACTGCACAATTCTGCCTCTATGCATGCGTTCTGTTCTTTGGACCAGAATCTAACACAGGATGGCCATCAGCTTTTGAAGTCATTTAACTCAAAAATGGAAGGAAATCCAATAATGCCAGTTAGATTCCGCCCCACCCCACCCCTTTTTTTTTTTTTTTTTTGAAACCTGAACCATGAGATCAGACTAGTCTTGTTATAGGATGTAACAAGATGTTATGATGGTAAGTAGGGCTTTGATGGTCTAATGTTCTGACCAAAATCGCAATGGAGAAAGTTAGTGAGGAAATAGGAAACAAGTCTATGATAGGAAGAAAATCCTCTTACTGCGGAAGAGGAAATAAACCTTTCTTCAGAACAAAAGAAAAGTAGGGAAAGCCCAGAGCAGGACCATGGCTAGTAAGTAAGCCTTCTTCCCGTCCAGTGGCTGGCTCACTAGGCCGTCCTGGCCTGTAGGTGTCGCTGTAGCAAGCTCGTATCTTTCTTTGTTTTTGCCATTGATTGAAGTGGTCATGTGATTCAGCTCGGCTGATACACTTAGCAGGAAATTGTTGGGACCATCTTGAATCCATGAGGCAACAAGACTGAGGGTAGCCAACCAGATGAGGATGCTGGAACACATGAGCAAAGGGAGCCCGGGGTCGCTGATGACACTGCTGAGCCGCTGTACCTCTAGTGGTACCGTTTCCTTGCAGCCCGATGGCTGTGCAGACCCTCTGTCTCCTGAGTCCAGGCCTGCCCTGTGGCCTGAAATTCCTAAACTCTTCATAGACATCCCTGCCTCCCATCCCTTGCTGCAGCTCTATGGGTCTCTCTACAGTTCTAAGTGGAGAAAACAACCCAAGTGCTTTTCTTCCTAAGTGGTGGTGACAGAAATCTGGCTTAGATGTTAGGAAACCACCACAAAAAAAAAAAAAAAAATCAAGGGCAGGATCTGCCACAGCCTCAGGAACAGCCCCAGTGATGAGTCATAGCCCTTCAGGGGCCACTGGAAACGGACCAGGAAGGATAAATCGTTCTGGAAATTGCCATATGCATAAACTCAAGTCTTCGCAGACAAGGCTGAGGCGTAACTTTTAGGAAAAAGGAATTGGGGGATGGGGTGGGGGGCGGGGCTTAGTACCTGAGACCCAGAACCTAAAAAGTAAGAGATCGGGATAGGCGGGCGGGGTGAGTAAATTCTGAAAGCAGAGGCCAGTGTCTACAGGTGGCTGTTAGGAAATGCATAGGAGCTTAGGAGCAATTTGAGTTACTTGGAACCAGCAGGTTTAAAGGCTATACTCAGGAGGCAGCCTAGTGTTTTAAAACAGTCCTCTTGGGAGGAAGGCAGTGCCAGCTGGTGCCTACCGCCTTTCTATGCCAGCGCATGTGACATCTTCCTTCTTACCTCTTCACTGTCTCTCCCTTTTGCAAGTGAAGAAGGCAGGAGCCGGAAATGCACACAACCCCAGTTCCTTTCATGCATCGGAAGACTGGGAGGCTGGGGCCGTGGCTCAGTTGGCGGTGTGCTTGCCCGTCAGGCACACAGCCCTGGCTTTGGTGCCCAGCACCACATAAACCAGGCGTGGTGGGACCTGCCTGTAATCCCACCCCTTGGGAAGTGGAGGCAGAAGGACAAGCCCAGGATATGTGGAGAAGCTGAACTCAAGGCCCGGCTCTTTCCTTTGAAACTGTTTCCTAAATTAAAAAGCCGGGCTTCTCCTGGAGTCTCAGTGGAAGCTGAGAAATACCCATTACCCTCATTATAAACAGACCCCATGTGACAGAATTAGCGCCCCACCCCCCGCCCCACCCCACCCCACCCCCGATATTTTTTAGTATGTACAGTACCAGAGTTTGAACCTTGGACCTCACATATTCTGGAAAGTGCTCTCTCTCTCTGAGCCACGACCCCAGCCCCTCTTTTGACTTTTGATCTTGAGACGAGGTCTTACTGAGCTGTCTAGGCTGGCCCAAATCTCACTCTGTAGCCCAGGCTGGCCTTGCATTCACATAATTTTTCCTGCTCTAGCCCAGTGAGTCACTGGGATTATAGACTTGCCAAGCTATTGCTGACACTTTTAATCCAAAGTCTCCTCCGCCCCCCCTATAGAGATCATAGCTTTGTATTCTCTTACATCCAATAAAGGGAAACTGGCATTTCCTTGGTTGTCCACGAGGGAAATGCCAAGTAGCTATGATGTGTTCAAGCCTCTCCCACCTTTGTGGGTGCCATCTCTTTCCTGTGGGTTCTCTGATGAGAAGCACGATGCCATCTCTGCACGCCATTTTGTCTCATAACTTCCTCTCGAAGCAAACAGCCACATTGACACACTCCTCGCCATTCTAGGTGCATTGTCGTGACCCTTACTCGTGACCGATTTAAGGTTCAGATGACTTATCTGATCGTGTCCAAAATGAAGTAGCTGATACAGTCTGTAGGTTAGAATTCTGACCAAGAGTTCTCCACCCACTTTCTCTCCAGGATTGTGTCTTCTACAATACCCCAGCTGTCACATGAGTAAAAGAGATTTCTTGACACACCTTCATGATCGTTAGGGCTTTTCTCCAGTGTGAATTCTCTGACGTTGAATGAGCTTTGTGACCTTGAAAGACCTCAGGCAGTCACTGTGGTAGGTTTCTGTTGTGTGGAAAGTAGCCAGGGTGCATGGGGATGCTGGCCCATGCCTCCCATGTCCTCAGGATTCTCTCGAAGGTAGATGTTGCAAAAATGTTTAGTAGGTTGGGAGCCTCCGGGAAAATTGCTTTGTATTCAAAACAGTCCCTGCTGTTCTGTATGTATGAGCACTGTAATGTTAAATAAACTTGATCTAGACACGAGGCTCGGTCACACCTATTTCTAAAATACGCATTTGGGTTTTTTTGTGGAAGGTATTGTGTGTGTGCATGCGCGCTTATGTAAGTGTGTGTGTGTGTGTGTGTGTGTGTGTGTGTGTGTGGTCATAGGCCACAACCTTGGGTGTTGTTCCTCCAACACCATCCACATTGTTTCTTGAATCAGGATTTCTCTCCAGTCTAGAGCTCACTAAGTTGGCCAGGCTGGATGGTAGATGCAGTCCCAGGGATCTGCCTGCCTCTGTCTGACAAGTGCCACCATGCCCAGTTTTTTTTTTTTTTTTTTTTTTTTTTTAATGTGCATTGGTGTTTTGCCTTCATGTATGTCTGGGTGAGGGTGTCAGATCCCCTGGAACTAGACTAACAGACAGTTGTGAGCTGCCATGTGGGTGCTGGGAATTGAACCCAGGTCCTCTGGAAAAGTAGTCAATGCTCCTAACTGCTGAGCCATCTCTCCTGCCCAGTACCCAGCTTTTTTACATGGGTTCTAAGGATGAAACCCAGGACTTTACTGAGCATCATGGCTGGTCTTAATACTGACCCTCCTGCCTCAACCTCCTTTGTGCTGAGATGACAGGTGTGTGTGTCACCACGCCTAGCCTTCTCTGAGCTTGTTCACATCCCCTCCCTATGCTTTAATTAATTTAAAGAAACTTTATTAAAGAACTTGCCTAGAATCCCCAGTGAGGGACTGGGGTATGGCTCAGTGGTAGAGCCCCTGCCTAGAATCTCCCAGTGAGGGGCTGGGGTGTGGCTCAGTGGTAGAGCCCCTGCCTAGAATCTCCCAGTGAGGGGCTGGGGTGTGGCTCAGTGGTAGAGCCCCTGCCTAGAATCCCCCAGTGAGGGGCTGGGGTGTGGCTCAGTGGTAGAGCCCCTGCCTAGTATATGTAAGACCCTGGCTTGGGTCCAAGTAGAATAAGCGCCAACTCTGCCCACTCTCCCATAATTTCCCAGTTGTTTCTAATGAATCCCTCTCTTTCCAACTATTTTGAAATTCTACCTTTATTGTTAAATTCTTGCCCAAGTTGGCGATTAACCTTGAATCTGTTTGAACCTTCTCCAGTACCTAATTATCTCACCATATAATTTGCTTTGATATCTGATACAATTGCCCCCCCTTGTACTGTTTCAAAATCCACACAATAAAAACTAGGCAGCTAAGCTGGAGCTACTGAGAATCACTCTGAAGTTGAAAAACATTCTTAGCGAGCTGTCCGTGGCCAGTTGTCCATGGGGGCAAGACACTAGATAAAATGAAAAAGGATGAAACATACTATAATTGAAAAAAAAAACCATAATTCGTTCACCATGTCAGAAACTGCACAATATGCCCCAATATAGACACCAATTTGACGGTGTCTCTTTTTAGGCAGGGATTATTTTCTCCACAGTGTATTCCTGGAACCGTTTTGTTTTGTGCTAAAATTATGTTCTCAGTAATGACTCTTGATAAGAAGCTGAGTTTCAAATGAGATTTTGATTTTAATCCATTGTACATTAGGAGTGACATTAGGTCATGTGACATGCTCTGTCCCAGGACTGGAGACTTCGAGGACCTCAGTACACTATGGGACAATGCCCAGACTGTCCTGCTCACTCTCTCTCTCTTCTAGAAATAGCCCAGTGACAGGAGACAAACATCGCATTAGCCATTGTGTGTTCCTTTCCAGGCTTTGGCAGAATTGTGAGAAAATTATGTATCAGCTGCCCATCTTTTTAAGCTTTTCATAGACAACAAAAATGGACCTTTCTCTGTCTGCTGACAAAGTTCCCTGAAGCCAACAAGAACTTTCAGAATTATTCCCTGGGTCTGTACCATCTGAGGGGTATCCTATGTCTCCATGGGAACAATAGATTTTGTGAGGTTTTTGTTGCTTTGTTTGTTTTTAAGACAGATTATTTTGTATGTATGAGTGTTTTGCCTGCATGTATGTATGAGCACTGCATGCATGTCTGGTGCCTGTGGGAGGCCAAAAGAGGGCATCCTATCCCCTGGAGCTGTAGTTAAGGATGGGTGTGAGTCGCTTGCAGGTGCTGGGAACTGAGGAGCTTTGGTCCTACAAGAGCGATAAGTGCTCTTATTGGCTGAGCAATAGTGTTGAGTACATCAAGTAATTGAATGTGTGCGTTTGTGCGCATGTGTGTGCGTGCGTGTATGTGCATGTGTGTTATGTGTATGTGTGTGTGCGAGCGTGCGTGCGTGCGTGCGTGTGTGTGTGTGTGCGCGCACGCGCGCACGTACATTCATGATCACTTGTGGATATCTGTGCATGTGTGCGTGTGCGGGTGTGTGTGTGTGTTCACATGTGCTTTCATGAACACTCGTGGATATCTGTGCATGTGTGTGTGCACATGTGCATTCATGAACACTCGTGGATATCTGTGCATGTGTGTGTGCACATGTGCATTCATGAACACTCGTGGATATCTGTGCGTGTGTGTGTGTGCACATGCGCATTCATGAACACTCGTGGATATCTGTGCATGTGTGTGTGCACATGCGCATTCATGAACACTCGTGGATATCTGTGCGTGTGTGCGTGTGTGTGTGTGTGTTCACATGTGCTTTCATGAACACTCGTGGATATCTGTGCATGTGTGTGTGTGCACATGCGCATTCATGAACACTCGTGGATATCTGTGCATGTGTGTGTGTGCACATGCGCATTCATGAACACTCGTGGATATCTGTGCTTGTGTGTGTGTGTGTGTGCACATGCGCATTCATGAACACTCGTGGATATCTGTGCGTGTGTGTGTGTGTGTGTGCACATGCGCATTCATGAACACTCGTGGATATCTGTGCGTGTGTACGTTTGCTCCTTTCTCCCCCCACCCCCACCCCCGTCATTCTCCCTATCTTCTGCTTCACTGAACTCACATAACTCACATAAAAGTGTCTTCATAGTTAAGGTTTATTTCAGCAGATACATTCGATGCAGGCACAGCAGGAAAGAGATATAAATAGCTGCAGGGTGGCAGGGTCAAGCGCATGCTCTTTTGTTTTGGGAGCAAACTGCACAGGCTGATCTGGGATGTCCTTGTCCTGGAAATCTCGCTTGAGTCCTAGAGTCAAAATTGTCATAGGAGTTGGTTACAGGCCTCTGTTATGTGACCACCATGGTCCCATACAAAGCACCAGGTAGGTATCGTGAATCCTCGTGCTGCAGTGATGGTTGGTTCAGTGGGTAAAAGTGCTTGGCACACAAGCAGGAGGACCCAAGTTCAAATCCTCAGGTCCTACATAGTAACCCAGTGCTGTGGAGGCAGGGACGGGTGGGTACTGGGGTTTGCCAGCTGCCTGCCTAGCCACAGAGTCAGTGAGAGACCCTGCCTCAAGAGCAAGAGGCTGGAAATTGTAGAGCAGGATCCTCTGCATTTGCAAATGTGAGCACACACACATGCACACACAAAGGGCTTGTGAGAAGCCTCAGTAAGTGGATGCATCTGTCACTAAGTCTGGTGGCCTGAGTTTGATCCCTGGGATGACATGATGGAAGGAGATCACTGGCTCCTGTGAATTGTCCTCTGACCTACACACATACACACACACAGACACAAGACACACACAGACACACATAAAACACACAGACACACACACAGACATATACACACATACATACACACAGAGACACAAAGACACACAGACACACAAATTAATTGCAATTTTTAGAAACTACAACCTGCTGGGTTAGCTCTTTGTTACTCTGACAAAATACTGAAGCAGTCAATAGGAAGAGGAAAACCTTCCGTGAGTTTGGGGTTCAACCCAGTCTCCTGACAAAGCAGAAGCCATGCCGAGAAGCAGATGTTAGGACTAAAGGGCTCACCTCACTGCATCTGGAAAGCAGAGAGGAAGAGAGAGAAGTGGATCAATCCTACAGTGATGGATTCCTCCAGCCAGGCCCCACCTCTGGAAGTTTCCATCGCCTCCCAGTCCTTCCACCAGAAAGGTACCAAGTATTCAACACTTGAGCCTCTGAAGACCTTCCTGACCCATACCAGACCTACCAGGATGGCCTAGTTCATTGTGGTGCTGAAGTTTCCATAGATGCATGTGTTGCATGTGCTTATGTGTGTGTGCAATTGCATGCGCCCATGAGGAGGACATCAGCAACAGAACTCTGTTGCCTTGACACAAGGTCTCACTACTTTACTTTTGGAGCTAGACTGTTGGCCAACAAGCCCCTGTGAAACGCTGTCTCCACCCCCTACTGCCCTGGGGACACAGACATGCAAATAGCTATGCTCAGCTTTTTACATGATAATGGGGGTTTGAACTTTCTCAGGCTTCCTTAGCAAACCCTCTTGCCCAGGGACCCACCTCTCTGGCCCTTAGTTTGTCTTTTTCTGATACACTGCTTGTAGCCCAAATGAACTCCTCCTCATCCTCCCGCCTCGACCGCCCAGGGGCCAAGGTTGCAGGTGTGCTCCTCTGTGCCCATTTACAGCCTGGTTTGTCTTGATTCTATTTTGGGCACAGAGAATAACTCCTTTGCAATAGCTGCTCTGTGAGGATTCTTGTTCAGTTTTCAGAATGTGACCAAGGGTCATTGCCATGACTACAGAGACATGTGAAATTGTTCAGTGAAACAGACCTGCTGTGTTAACTCTATCCTCACTCATACAAAGGAAATCTGCAGGCCAGACAGTTTCACCGAGGGATTCTGCTCATATGTGAAGAAATATTAAGAGCTAAACACGGTGGTGCAAAGCCATGATTCCAGGTCTCCAAAGATGGGAAGACCAAAGTTCAAGACTAGCCCAAACAGTGGGTGAGGGGTTTGTTTTCTTGAGGTTATGGTTGTGGGGTTTGGGTTTTTGTTTGTTTTGAGTTTTTGTTTGTTTTTTGCTTTGTTTTGTTTCTTTTTAGACAGGCTCTTATTTATGTAGCTCTGACTGTCCTGGAATTCTCTATGTAGATCAGGTTTGCCTCAAACTCACAGACATCTATCTACTTGCCTTTGTTTCTCAAGTATGAATCCTCAAAACAAATGTAAAAAAATGGCTGGGGAATCAGTTTCTGAAGTAGTGTGTTTACCTAACGTGCAAAGTCCTGGGTTTGATTCACAGTACTGAAGGAAGAGAGAGAGACAGACAGAGAAAGACAGAGAGGAGAGAAAGCACGCCAAAGAATTTGAGGCCAGCATAGCAATGAAAAAGAGCCCAGGTTAGAGCTCAGTTGGTAGGGTACTTGCCTAATATGCAGGAAGCCCAATACTACATAAACTAGGCATTGTACCCATGCTTAGAACCCTAGTACTCAGGGTGTAGAGACTAGAGGGTGAAGAGTTGAAGGCCATCAACAAGCTACACAGCAAGAGAAGGGTTGAGGTGTGGCTCAGTGGTAGAGCACCTGCCTAGAATCCCCCAGTGAGGGGCTGGGGTGTGGCTCAGTGGTAGAGCACCTGCCTAGAATCCCCCAGTGAGGGGCTGGGGTGTGGCTCAGTGGTAGAGCCCCTGCCTAGAATCCCCCAGTGAGGGGCTGGGGTGTGGCTCAGTGGTAGAGCCCCTGCCTAGAATCCCCCAGGGAGGGGCTGGGGG